>QKWP01002562.1:8136-60174 GCA_003550325.1 Gigaspora rosea | reverse complement strand
AATCTTTCTGTATATCTAGTATTTCTCTTTGCTTTTTCTTGATTTTGTGTAATCTCTGACAGACTCCTCTTGTTAGACGTACTCCATTTAAGTTTCGTATTATAGTACCAAGCTACATTTTCTATTGCTGTGTTTAGGTCTTCACTATTTTTAAAATAAACGAATGCGGCACTTCTTTGATTACCGTTGCTATTTTTAGGGATGAAAACCATTTTGGCTTTCATTCTCCCTAACTGTCGTAAAAGGGCTGCTTCCAAAGCTATATGGGGGAGCCCTCTAAGAATTGCTCTATGTTCTTTCCTTTTTTTCAAAAGTTCTGCATCAAATTTGCCTGATGTTAGTTTGCATAATCTTCCTTCTTCGTAGTGTAAGGACCACAGACTTTGTAGGTTTTCCTTTTTTTCCTTATTTCTGTATTGTATATGAATGAAAACTGCTCTTGTTTTGTTAAAGTCCTTCCATTCCATAAAAATGACTCTGCCAAAATGATTAAAGCATCATTTAATCTTTGCGAATCTTGAGTCTGCAGGGAGATCCCACAATGTTAAGCTAGTTTGTAACTCTAATTTTGTGTTGTTGACACTTCTATCTATATCCATATCGCTTTTGTTTCCTCTGTTTATAGCTGTACTAATTATACTCGTTTCCGTTACTATTGTTTCTGTGCTTTCTTTTGCTTTACTTTTGAAAAAATTTTCTTTTGCATTAAAAATACTAATCATTTCCTTGGTGTCCTCTGTTCCATAATCTAGACATCCACATTCTGCATAAAGTAGTGTTGCCTTCTCTTCTGCCTCTTCTGATTTGTCTTCTACTAGAATCTCTATCTCACTTTTATTTAAATTCATTTCTGCAACTCTGATTCTGTTATCAGTTTTCTTTTTGTTGCTTGGACTGTCGAGGTTTTCCAGACTTCTTTTCTTAATTGCTACATTACGCCCTTCTTTTATGGTACTTTCCATAGTCGGTAGTTCTCTTTCTTCTGGTTTCTCTTCTATAAGTACTTGTTCTTCTTGTGTTAGTTGTTTCTTACGTGTTTTCTTTTGTTGAATCCATTTATAAAGCTCAATTGTGCGCCGAATAGTCGCTATAAAATTGGGATCATTTATACCAATATATTCGGCTATGTGTTTGTCTATTTTAAGAGTTAATGATTTTTGTTCATCTTGAAACCTGTTTACTTCTTTATGTGTTTTGGTGTACAATTTTTTTATAATTTCTAATTTCATTGTTTCCTTAAAAAGTACTATACTATTTCTAGATTTTTCAAGAATTGTTGCAGTTGGTTGAATATCTATCTTTCTAGAATTATCTATCTGAAAAACTCTACTTTTCACGTGTATTCTTTGTTTATCTTTTTGTCTTACTTTTGTTTACTTATTTGGTTGTTATTAATACCGAAATGGAACGTGTCTTCTTTGTTTGTTTGTTTGTTGTGCTGAATGATCTATTTTACAGGGTCAAACTGGTATGCCCACTTTTTGCGAAAATTTTATGGCGTTTGTAAAATTTTTTAGTTTTCTTCCTATTCTGCTAGTAGACAAGGCTGATACCTTTAGTAAACCTAATATGCTTTTGTTTGCTCTTGCTTCTTTCTTAAGAGAAACAAATAAATTCGTGATAAAGTAATTATTTTTGAGTAAATTATTGGTTTTTTGTTTAGTTTCTTTTTTGGTACAGAGGATCAGCGGGAAGAGTTCGTAAAAATGTATGATTTATGTGAAAATTTAATAAGTTACAGTATATTAAAATAATTTAACTAAAAGTTTAATAAGTTATATAACAAAGTAATTTAAGCAAAGATTTAGAAAATTATATAAAAGTATAATTTGAACAAAGGTTTAATAAGTAATTTGAGCAAAGGTTTAGTAAGTAATCTAAGCAAGTTTTTGTAAGCAAAGGTTTAGTATAATTTGAGCAAAGGTTTAGTAAGTTATATAAAAAACTACTTAAGTGAAAATTTAATAAATAATTTAAGCAAAGGTTTAGTACTGGTTTAGCAAGTTGTATAAAAAAATGATTTAAACAAAGGTTTAATAAGTAATATAAACAAAGGTTTAGTAAGTAATTTAAGCGAAAGTTCAGTAAGCAAGTTGAGCTAAGGTTTAGTTAGTTATATAAAAAAATAATTTGGGCAAAGGCTTTAATAGTAAATAATTTTTGAGTGAAGGTTTAGTATATAATTTGAATTAAAGTTTTATTATTTACTATATATTTTGTTATTATTAAATAGTTAGCAATAAAACTTTTACTTATTTTATCAAATAGAAGTTTTTAAATACTTCAATTTCATTTTTCAATTTCAAACTTTAATATATAAATAAGATTTTTAAATTCTTATTTATTTCTGAAATATGCTATTTTTTTTTTAATTCTAAAACTATTAATCTATTATTTATTTTAAATATCAAATAATTTATTTTATTAAAGATATTTAAATCTGAGCATCATTAAACATCAAGTTAAAAAGTATGTAAAGTATATAAATAAATTTTATTCTAACTATATCTTTAAATGCTTAAAGTTATATAATTAATTAGTAATAAACATGTATTAATATTGGATCCATTAGATTACTAGCTTTATTTGATTATTTTAGCCAAAAATGAAATTTATATTTTTGGTTTTTTGGCCTTTTGGCCACAGCTATTGGCCAACCAAATGGCCAAGTGACATCACTGATTATAGCTGTTATTTGATGATGGAACATTGCTACCGTCACTATAAAAATTATTATAAAAAAAGAAAGTTTCATAAAGCAATTGGAAAAAGGTCCTAACATTTTCATCAAAGAAAAAAAAACAAGAAAAAAATACAGAAGAACCTGATCAGAAAGATGATATGGCAAATGAAGTAAAAAGAGAGAACCCTAGCACTTTTTTGGTGGCACTTAATGCTGTTTATAATTAGTAAATATAAAAATCCAAAAGTTAGTACTATGAAAACTTGGCAGAACATTCGATCCCAAGGCTAAATAATAAAAAATACTTGAAAGCTTGTTGTCCGAAGGACATTACGGTAGAGTCATAGTGACCTGTTTGTGTGTATGTCCGCAAATTACAAATTTTGATTGGCTAGATCAGGTGTAACGTAAAAATACAACAATCAAAACAATCCAACTGATGCCTATTGGCTTATATTTGGTCCTTCGGCCCTAAATGGCTTCCATTTTCCTAGTAGTTAAACAAAGATAATTAAACCTAATGTGTTACAATTATTATCATATGAGCAAAGTTGCTTAAAAATTGCATTTTTGAAAAATTTGGACAATTTGATTGGCTATTTTGAGAGATCAAAGATCATTATATAACCAATAAAAATGAATTCCATCTTGCTTGTTGTAGTCAAAAATTGCTTGTTATTTAAAAATCCTAAAAAACTGCCTTTATAAGAATTTTTTTTAAAAAGCACAAATACTTAATGATATACTGTTTTTATGATATTTATTACACAGATAAAGTTTTTTTATTTATTTTAAAAACATTACATGTAAAATAGATTTATTCTTTTTTAAGAAAAACACATTATACAAATATCGTTTTAAAAATATATATAATCTTTGTTAAAACTTACACAACAAGGTTGAAACTAAAAAGTTTAAAAATAAAAATATAATAAAGCATGTTAAACTTTTTAAAAACAGTAAATTTTATATATAGGTCATGCAATCAAGTTAGGGATGTGTCAGATATTAACTGAGATCAGTTTACTATAGAGCCCACTCCTCTCCCCCCTTCCTGAGAAATTTATTATTCTGATTGGTTATATGTGTATATTTAGACCTAAGATTTTGTCTACCTCCCTTTACTCAGCTAAAATCTGATACTTCCCTTATTATTAAATTTATATGAGCTGATTTTTATAGAAAAGTTATAATATTTATTTTTTAATAGGTTATTATTATTAGGATCAGGTTATAATTAGAGTTAAGGTTAGCGTAATTTAAAAAATCTTGCTGGTGATGCAGAAGTCTCAAAATTGTAAGTTTTGTATCTAAAGCAGTGTTCATTACATGACATAGAGACAATAGGATTGTTTATTTTGATCAACATGTATCAAAATATTATTATGCAGATAAAGTTTTTTTCTAAAATTTTTATTCATTTTAAATAAACATTACATGTATAAGGCCATGCAAACAAATAAAATTGTTTCTTGTAACCCAGCTAGGTTACTTTTTTGGAAAAGTTAAAAATTTTTTTTATATAAAATTTTTTTTGAAAAAAAAATTTATAAAAATTTTTATATTAAAAAAATTTTTAAATATAACATTTTTTGCTAGCTAGCTGAGTTTTATTTGCTTGTTCTATGTGACGAGAAACAACTAATTTAATTTGTATGGCCTAATAGATTTATTTTTTTTTAAAAAAAACTTATCATCAAGGACATATAAAATTTTGGATATCAAATTGCAAAAATTTATTTGGATATCAGCAAAATTTGGTAAATTTGAATAAAAGATTTTTTAATATTCAAAATTTGAATCATTATTTGTGCTCACAAATAAATAATTTTGTTGCCAGTTACTACATTGGTAGAACAATACTATATAATATATTAATAAAAATTCCAAATTATTAGTTTTGAAAAAAAAGCAATATAGAAAGATTTTATAATTAATTTTCCCTGTAGCAATAATGATTTTGCACTAAGACCCTAGCATTATCATCTAAAAAAATTTGGCTACCAGCATTAGGATTAAAGTTTTAATTTTATGTTATACCTGATCTTAGATTTTTAATTTAGAAATTTTTTAGGGTGGTAATACTAGAATAATTCATAACACAATCTTATTGGTCAAATTACATATATAGAAACCTATTTTTATTGGGCATGCCCTTAAAAAGCAGAAAAAATTTGGGGTAAATGCAAAAATTTGGAAAAATTTAGGGTAAATGCAAAAGTTTGAAAATCTTGTAAAAATTTGAAAAAATTTGGAAAAATTTATTTCCAGAATTTTACATGTCCTTGCTTATTATATAAATGTCGTTTTAAAAAACATATATAATTTCTGTTAAAACCTGTACAAACTAAAAAGTTTAAAAATAAAGATATAATAAAGAACATGACTGAAGTTCTTTTTATTGACTATTATATCAGATGATCATCACCAAATATGATTGGCTGATGTTTTATTAATAATGTTTGTTTGATAGTAGTACTATATATACATATTATATGTAATCTTATGTAAGATATTATGGCCCATAATTAACAAAAATTTTACAATCAATGCAGTATATTACGTAATATATTATGTTATTTTATAGTAATATTACGGTTATTATTTCGAAATATTTTGAAATATATTGCAAAATATTGCAAAATAAACCAAATAAAAAATGCAAATTACCTCTCCTTCAGGGGCCACAAGAGGTAATGTTTTGTATATTTTGTAATTTTTTCGTATTGTTACACAATATTTAGCAAATTTTGCAAATTTTTAAAATTTTTTAAAAAATAAATAAATGATATACATATTCATATAATCATGCTTTTTTACAGGCATTCGCATTATTTTGCAAAGTTTCGCAATTTAATATAAAATTTTACATTTATTTATTTATTATTATTATATATTATATTTTACATTTATTAAATATACATTTTTAATTAATACAGTCAAACCACACAATAGTACGTGCCAAAATCGGACTTTCTATGTGCCTATTGCGAGATTGTGACTAATGCGAGCTAAAATTTATATATAGTATATATAATTAAATAGGAAAATTAAAGTGACTATAGTGAGATTGTGACTAATGCGAATGTGACTATTGCGGGGTTACACTGTATTACATACTTTATTATATATTACATTATTATATAGTATTATTTTTAAACTTTTACCCTAGGTGATATTACCTAGTTTAGAAACTGGGTCAGCAGATGACAAGTGTAACGATCACCTCATCACGTGATTGCTAAACACCGGCAATCAATATATCGACAACGTATTTCTTATTATTATTTTACTAAATAATTTTTTTTAAATACGACTAACTTGAAACATTTTATTTAAAGTGAAATGCACTAACCCACATGCAATTAAACATTATATACAATATATTTTAATACTCAATACAGTTTGTGCCCTTCGCTTATACTCAGCAACACTTATAGGATAAGCAAAGCGAACCCTATGGTCGTTCGCTACGGCTATCACCTTCGCTCACTTCTAATACCTAATCCATCCTATTATTGACCTAATCCTAACTCTAACCCTAACCCTAACTCTAGCTAAAACTCAACTACAACTTCTCGAATACTTATAATCAAGTTCGAAAAACAACTATAGCATATAAAATATACAAGAACAACGAACAAACGTCAAAAATAGCATAGCAATTAAGATATTAGTACCATTAATATGACATACCAAAGACATACTGAAAACATCAGCACATTAAAACAACGACAAAGCATTAGTCAAATGGAAAAATTAGAAAAATTAGTACAAAAAAAGCACTTAACTAAAAACGCCAACAACGAAAAATGGATAAACATCGACTAACAATACCAGTGACGAAGCACCAAAACTGCAATTGAAGAACCTAAAATAGAAAAAATGCGAAAATTAATACCAGAAACAAACAAGAAAAAAAATGAACTAAAAGGTTCTGGTAATGAAAGATACGCTAAAATGAGCGGAATACTAACTATCGACACCAGCAATGTACACAACGACAAAAATCACTAAAACCATTAATTTAAAAACCTGAAAAAGAGAAAATGCGAAAGTTAGTCCAAAAGCAAACTAAAAGTTGCCAGTGATAATGCACTGAAAGGGTGAAGTGCCAATTAGTAATACCAACAATGTACACCAATGGTGAAAAGTACTGAAACCATTAGTTTAAGTTAAAAAAAGAAAACACTACCAAGAGCAAATGAAATAGAAGAAAAAAAATTTATTGATAATCACTGGTGATGAAAAACGCACCAAAATGGGCAAAGTACTAACTGTACAACTAGTGACACCAGTGACATATATACTAATGAAAAAAAGACTGAATCTGTTAATTGAAGAACCTAAAAAAGAAAATGTGAAAATTAGTACCAAGAGCAAACAAAATGGAAGAAAAAAAATTCTAAAAGTCACCGATGAAGAAAAACATACCGAAATAGTTGAAGTACAAACTAGCAATACCAAAGACATATACCAATAATAAAAAGTACCGAAACAGTTATCTATAGAACTAAAAAGAAGGAAAAACAAAAGTTAGACTAAAATGACTAAATTAAAATGATTAACAAGTGCAAAAAAAAAAAAAAATAAATAAAAAATAATAATACTTATATGTAGATCCAATGTTGTGTAACTGGTAGTGATCGTAATCTCACATCTTACCCGATATAGGTTAGGGTTCCGAAGTTCAGTTCAGTTCAATAGAGGTTCAAGTTCAGGTTCAATGAACCTGAACCTGAACCTGCTCTAAAAGTTCAATACTGAACTGAACCTGAACTTAAAATTATTGAACATGAACCTGAACCTGAACTTAAAAAAAGTTCAGTTCAGGTTCAGTTCAAGGTTCATGAACATGTTCAGGTTCATAATATATGCACATGTTTACCTAAATCACAAAGTTAGGATCAATTAGTAAAATTTAGAAAATCATAGAAATTTGTATAATTTTATTAATAAAATTATACAAATTTCTATGATTCTCTAAATTTTACTAATTGATCATAACTTCTTGCACTAAGTAAACTTGTTAAGCACCAAAAAATACATCAAATCGGCATATTTTATTTTACTTTTCTTAAAATTTGAAGAAAAGATGCTTAATTTTGGAAATTTTTATCAAAAATTCAAAATTAAGCATCTTTGACGCAAATTTTAAGGAAAATAAAATAAAATATACCGATATGATGTATTTTTTGGTGCTAAACAAGTTTACTTATATCAAGAAGTTATGATCAATTAGTAAAATTTAGAGAATCATAGAAATTTGTATAATTTTATTAATAAAATTATACAAATTTCTATGATTCTCTAAATTTTACTAATTGATCATAACTTCTTGATCTAAGTAAACTTGTTTAGCACCAAAAAATACATCAAATCGGTATATTTTATTTTATTTTCCTTAAAATTTGCGTCAAAGATGCTTAATTTTGAATTTTTGATGAAAATTTCCAAAATTAAGCATCTTTTCTTCAAATTTTAAGAAAAGTAAAATAAAATATGCCGATTTGATGTATTTTTTGGTGCTTAACAAGTATACTTAGTGCAAGAAGTTATGATCAATTAGTAAAATTTAGAGAATCATAGAAATTTGTATAATTTTATTAATAAAATTATACAAAATGCTATGATTCTCTAAATTTTACTAACTGATTTATACTTCTCACTTTAAGTAAACTTGTTCAGTATCAAAAAATAAATGTATTTTTATTCATATTCAAACTAGCTTGCAAAATTTGGACTAGCCCGACCAAACTTATGATTGAGTTTGAGTTTAGTATAAAGTTTTAATAATAAAATTTAGAATTTGAGTCTGGTCTGAACCAGACCAAACCCGGACCAAAGCCTAGAATTACTAGTTCATATGAACACCAGACTGAACCTGAACATGTTCATGAACTTATGAACTGAACCTGAACTGAACCTGAACCAGCTCTAAAAGTTCAATACTGAACCTGAACCTGAACATGTTTTAAAAAATGTTTAGGTTCAGGTTCAATACTGAACCTGAACCTGAACCTGAACTTGACCTAAGTTCAGTTCAGTTCAGGTTCATAGGAACACTAATATAGGTGATATCACCTAGGGTAAAAATTAGTTATAATCTTATTTTTATATTATTACAAATATTTTAAACTACTTTTGCACTTTGTCATATCTAATTCTATTACTATATACAAAAAACTAGCTCTACACACTTATTTTTACTCACTCTACAGTTAGCTATTATCTTTACTTCTTTGTTTGCTATCATATTCGCTTTGGCTATTTCTTTTGTTTTGGCTATAATCTTTGTGGCACACTTTTTTTTAAATACTTCAAAGAAGTGAAAAAATAAAAAAAAATTTTCAAAAGTGTTGGTGTTATTGCAAATTGCTGAAAAAATCTAGTATGTTCTTGCAAAGTGCCAGAGAAGTGTTCTTTGTAAAGTGCCAGAATAAGTTGCAAAATGTTGAAGAAGTTAGAAATAAATAAAATAAAATAAAAATTAAAAAAATAAGTAAAAAAAAACAAACAAAAAAACAAAAAGTATAAGCAAACTAATAAAAAAAAAATAAACAAAGCCCCAATCTTTATTTTTCTAAAGTAAAAGTTCATGTTTTTGCAAATTCAGAAATTGCAAAAGCTAGGTTTAAGTTCTTGCAAAATGCCAAAAAAGTCACAAAATGCTAAAAAAGTTTGAGTTGGTTTTCTTGCAAAGCGCCAGGAAGTAAGAGTTCTTTCTCACAAAGTGTCAAAATAAAATAAATTAATAAAAAAAATTTTAAAAATAAAACAAAAAAACAAAAACAAAAAAACATAAAACGAAAAAATAAATAAAACGAAACTCTGCAAAAACTTGCAAAAACTTGCGTCTAACTAAATCATTTCTCTAAAGAAGCATTCTTGGAAATTTAGAAATTGCTAGAGAAATCAGTTGTATGTTCTTGAAAGAGTCAGAAATCTGAGTTGGCATGCGCAGGGTTTGAAAAGTTGTTTGTTTTCTTGCAAAGGTGTTTTTGTAAAGTACTAAAATCAAATAAAAATTAAAAAATAAATATATAAAAAAAAATTAAAAAAAACAAATGAAAACAAAAAAACAAAATAAAAACAAAAAACAAAATGAAATAAAAAACGAAATAAAAACAAAAAAGTGAAAAAAAACCAAAATAGAAAATCTAATTATAAACAAAATCTAATTTGATCTTGTAATACAAAATTTGAACATTATCGAACTATTTTAAACTATTTCAAAAAATCAGTTTAATGTGCGATCCATGTTACAGATCTACTGATCCAGCTTGGTTTTCTAGTCCTAAAATATTATGAAAGGGTTCAAAATATTTCTCGAAATATTTTGAAATAATTTTCAAAATATTTTGAAAATTTGATATTTTGAAATATTTCGAAATATATTATAAAATATTTTGCTTATATTATAGTTCGTAAGACCTTACATAAGATTACACTATTATAAATTGCTAATGCAGCACTGTATATATCTAAAAAAAAATTCGGTTGTGAATCTAAATTAGTTAAATAATTAATACAATTCTACTAATTCTACTTTGCTAATATTTAACTTAAAGTATCTAAATTAATTTTTTTGTTTGTAGCAAATTTTATTATAATCTTTTATTCTTACAATTGTTACAGTTAATACAGTAATGTTTTGCATTCATTTCAATTAAAGTTATAAGGACGTTTATATATATGCATCTACAACTTTTATAATATAGCGAACTACAATAAACCTTTCTAAATTATACAATTTCTATAACTCACAAAGAACCTAAATACTTCAAAGATTTTTTTAAAGTATATATAGAAAAATATAAATAAAACAAAGCTTCTTAAGTATATAAAAAAATATAAAATGCTAATATATTAGTACTTAACCTTTCATGATCATGGTTAAAAATATTTTTAAGTGTATTACATGTATATATTGTAAAAACTTACATCTTATAAAAGTCACGAACATTAGAGATCTTCTCTTATAGTTCAAAAATAAAGCAGCTAAAAAAACAAACGGACAAAGTTTTAAGAAGAACAACCGTTCAGCAAACTGATCAAAGGATAGATTTGTATAAATTTTATACTTATAGAGCGTTCATTATAAGAAAACTTACGTCTAAGTAAACTCTCATACATTACAGATTTTAGAGATGGGTCTTCACAGTTTATTTGCAAAGCAAACTTTGGTGTGAAACCTGATAAAATTTGGTATATTTCCACCTGATGCAAATTCTATATGTTTTTAATATACAAAATTTTGTGTAACATTGATGCATATGTAGAACTTCAGTCATGCTATAATAAAGCGTGCTAAACTTTTGAAAAACAGTAGTGGATCATGCAATCAAGTTATTTATTAAACCTATGTGGGCTTTATAGAAAAGTTATAATATTGGTGTATTTATTGAATTAAGTGTAATTCAGGTTTTTGAAGGTTCTTCAAACTTCTCATTCAATGAATCGGAAATAGAATAAACTAACCGAGTGAATGACCCTTATCGGACGATTTTTTTATTAAACTTAATTTCTTATTGTGCGACTAAAAACTCTTCACCGACCCTAAAGTAAATTTGTTTGTCGACAAAAGAATCTATTTTATTGCGTCAGACTAATGAGTACGTCGAACCAATGAGCTCACCTCTAAACCAATAAGTATTAGAATAATACAGTAATACAGTAATACTACATGTCACACAGGTTATACCGACGTCTGGATTAAAGATTTACTTCGCGCGAGATAAAACTAGCATATGCAGTATTTATATGTCATGTGATCTTGGCGCGAGACGTGAAATGACATCATACTATTAAACTATCGATTGTAAAATTTCTATTTATCTCGCGCGAAATATAACTCATGTATTTAATCGCGTGAGGATGAGAACATCTCTAGCGACATCATAGTAAAATCTTTCTATACTGACATTTCGTTTCAAAATTTTTAATATAATTCATTGTATTGACATTTTGAATTTTTTTTACTAACGTCTCAAAATGTTGATGTAACCAGAGTGACGTGTATGTGAATAAAAATAGATGCTTTGCATAAAATTAATGAATAGCGAAACTCATTTGATTCGACTAACATCACTACAATATATACACTTAATTTTGAGTATAAACAAAAGAATAAAATATTAAGGTTTACCCTTCTTTTTTTTAAAAAAAAATAATCCGCATTTTGCATAATGAATTTTTAGCAAATCATTTCTTCGAGATGCCTCGGCATTTTCATATCAAAAATCAATGCTGAAATACTTTCGGTCAAGTCAAAATAGTTTCTACAGATCGAGATATCGCACGATCATCGAAGTGATTCTTCTAACGATTCAAGTTGTTCGGTAAATTTGTTGAGAGAGATGCTTGAGAATACCCTTTACCTTCAAACTGACCGTTTAAAGACATATAGTCGTGTAACATCCTTGGCAAATAAGTAAGCGGGTCTGAAATTTGGTAGATCTTAATCATGGATCAGAACCGATCCGCGAACATTAAACTTCCTTATACCAAGCTTTAAACAATATCTATATTTAGTGATGTTATTTCTGTAAAAATATCTTACAAATTTAATGAAATATAGAACTGTATATGTATATTCATAAAACAATTAATTAATTTGTCTTTCACTCTGAAATATCGATGGAATCGATGGATTTACTCATTAGAGTCAAGTTTTTGATTGCATCAATCACTTGTAATGTATTATCATTTTCTAAAAATTGTCTTTTGATTTCATTGTCGTCATCCGAACTTAAAATCTCTTCACTCCAAAATGCAACTTGAAAATTAACAGATTTGGCGGTAGGCCGTTTTTTAAGATTTGGGTCCATGCATCTCTTAGCTAATCTAACATAACAGTCAGGATCAAATTCTAACCCTTCAAAGGCTTGTTTTCCGGTTGATATTTCCGTCATTATAACGCCAAGACTGAAAATATCAGCTGCTGGTGTAAATTTTTTATAATCCAACAAAACTTCAGGAGCTATATAATGCTCAACACCGTATTTTTTACTCATTTTAGAAAGCCCTAAATCTGCGATATATGCACTACATAAATCGTCTTGCAAAATATTACCACTATGCAAATCTCGATGTTCGAGTCCTAGAGAATGAATAGCCACAAGATCAGAAGGTATGCTATACAGCAATTTTAATTTATCTTTCCATCTCTTTTTCGCAATAGAACTAAGGTTCTTATTTAAAGATACCATGGCATTTAAAAATGATGGATTCTCGTATCCAATTTCACAATATGCTCTCAACTTTAAAAAAGTATATTAATGAAACAATATAATAAATAATGATAATAAAAATAATGTTAATAAAAATACCTCATCTAAATAATTTTGATCATGAATTTTTAAGCGCGAATGTAACAATCATACTATAATTTTTAGTTTTCTTTATCCAATCTGCTCTATATACAGTTGCAAAATAACCCTGTCCGATTTCTTTGATATTTTTAAATTCATTATAAGGAAGCCATGTTAATTGATATCTATTATCTTTTAATAATTTTTTCACTACATTATTTATTTTAAAATTTTCATGTGTTGATTTAATTTAATCACTTCGTGAGAATTGTTTCTCTCCATCTGAAACCAATGATTAGCCTTTTGTATATCTATTTCTGTTCCAATTCCGTTTCGATAACAATATCCGAGCTGATTCATTGCGCTAGTATTCCCCATCTCTGCTGATCTTTGATAATAAATAAATGCCTTATGATCATCCTTTTCAACGCCAATTCCATTAAGATAACATCTCCAACATTAAAAATTCCATTAACGAAACCCATCTCTGCAGATTTTTGATAATAGATGAATGCCTTATGTTCATCCTTTTCAACTCCAATTCCTTTTTCATAAAAATAACCGATTTTATTTAATCCTTGTAGCGTGTCCCATCTCCGCTGATTTTTGAATACTGTATAAGTAAATGCCTTATTTTCATCCTTTACTACTCCAATTCCATTTTCATAACAACATCCAACATTATATATTCCATTAATGTCCCCCATCTCTGCAGATTTTTGAAAATAAATGAATGCCTCATGCACATCTTTTTCAGCACCGATTCCGTTTTCATAACAGACGCCAAGTGCGAATATTCCACCAGCGTACCCATCTCTGCAGATTTTTGATAATAAATGAATGCTTCATGCACATCTTTTTCAACTCCGATTCCGTTTTCATAACAGACGCCAAGTGCGAATATTCCACCAGCGCCCCCCTTCTCTGCAGATTTTTGATAATAAATAAATGCCTTATACTTTTTCCATAACAGTATCCAACATTTTTTGTTCCATCAACATCACCCATCTCTGCAGATTTTTGAAAATAAATGAATGCCATATTTTCATCCTTTTTAACTCAATTCCATTTAGATAATTATATCCTATTCTATTTATTGTAGACGGACTTTCTTCCATTTTTTTCAAGATGCATGAGAAAAAGAGAAATCGAATCTATGTTTTTCATCATAATATATGCACAATATATTTTAAATTAACTTTACACTATTCGAAATTTGTGTTATAAACATGGTCGAAATATTACTGTATTAATTTTGTATATTGATATAGCAACGAAATTAAAATTGAGTAATAAGAAAATTCGATATATAGATTAATAACTATAGCTGGTCTGCAATTCTTAATAAAACTCGTTTTATTACTCAAAAATATATCTTTTTTAAATCAAATTTCTGATATAAAGGCCACGCAAAGTTAATTTTTCGTTTTGCATAACATTGTGTTCCAAAATTCAGATCGGGGTCGGATTTTTTTTTTTTAATCTACTGTGCGAGATAAACCTAGCATATATTTTATGTATCGTGTGATCTTGCGCTATTGATTGTAATATCTCACGCGAATATAACTGATGTATTTAATCGCGTGAGGATGAAAACATCTCTAATCTGGATGTAGCGACATCATAGTAAAATCTTTCTATAACGACATTTTATTTCAAAATTTTTAATATAAAATATTGGCATAATTCATTGTATTTACATTTGGAATTTTTTTACTAATGTCTCAAAATGTTGATGTAACCAGAGTGACGTGTATGAGAATAAAAAATATGTGCTTTGTATAAAATTAATGAACTAACATCACTACAGTATATACACTTAATTTTGAGTACAAACAAAAGAATAAAATATGAAAAAAATCCGCATTTTACATAATGAATTTTTAGCAAATCATTTCTTCGTGATACCTCGGCAATTTCATATGCTGAAATTCTTTCGGCCAAGTCAAAATAGTTTCTATATATTTAGATCGAGATATCCACAATCATCGAAGTGATTCTTCTAACAATTTCATGGCGTTTTTGAATTTTAACCAATCAGAACAACTCTGGAAAATAGGTGAGCGTAACTTTAGCTTTTCGATTTTTTAGCCAATCAAGTTGTTTTAAATCTATTGAGAAAGAAGCTTGAGAACACCCTATATCTTCAAACTGACGGTTTAAAGACATAAAGTCATGCAACATCCTTGGCAAATAAGTAAGTGGATCTGGAATTTGGTAGATCTTAATCACGGATCAGACGAACATTAAAAATCCTTACATCCAGTTTTAAACAATCTCTATATTTAGTGATATTATATCTGTTAAAACATATTACAAATTTAATGAAATATAGAAACATGTATAAAACAATTAATAAATTTGTCTTTCACACTGAAATATCGATGGAATCGATGGGATTACTCATCAGAATCAAGTTTTTGATTATGTCAATTACTTGTAATGTATTATCATTTTCTAAAAATTGTCTTTTGATTTCATTGTCATCAGAACTTAAAATTTCTTCACTCCAAAATCCAACTTGAAAATTAACAGATTTGACGGTAGGCCGTTTTTTAGGATTTGGATCCATGCATCTCTTAACTAATTTAACATAACAGTCAGGTGTCCCAGGATCAAATTCTAACCCTTCAAAGGCTTGTTTACCGGTTGATATTTCCGTCATTATAACGCCAAGACTGTAAATGTCAGCTGCTGGTGTAAACTTTTATAATCCAACAAAACTTCTGGTGCGATATAGTGCTCAACAATTTTTACTCATTTTAGAAAGCCCTAAATCTGCGATATATGCACTACATAAATCGTCTTGCAAAATATACCACTATGCAAATCTCGATGTGCGAGTCCGTGAGAATGGATAACTACAAGATCGGAAGTTATGCAATACAGCAATTTTAATTTATCATTCCATCTCATTTTCGCAATAGAACTAAGGTTCTTATTTAAAGAACCCATCTTCGCATAATCTAAAACAAGGATATAATTTCCCATTTCATCTCTTGATATTCCATGACATTCTATAGGAAAAAAAATTGGTTGACATAGTCATCGGCCAACACTGGTCCAATCAGCATAATAGAAACATAAATGATCGATTAGAGGTGCGGACATATTACGTAATAAAGTCAATTTAATTGCCTTCGGTTTGTAAAAATAGGTTGTCTGCACCTTTATGATCGATATGTGACTTTGATAAATCATACTCTGAATAAATTTTATTCAGAGTATGATTTATCAAAATCGCATATCGATCATAAAAAAGCCGAAGGTAATTAAATTGACTTTATTACGCGCACCTCTAATCGATCATTTATGTTTCTATTATGCTGATTGGACGATGATAGAGTTCACATCGTATCGTGATAATAACGTCATGATGTAATTATTACATATAAATACAGATATCGATGTACGTTCGTCAATAATCGTTCATCCATAATTGTTCATCAACCATAATTGTTCATCAACCATAATTGTTCTCAACCATAATCGTTCATCAACCATGCCAAAAGAAATTAAACAAACCATTTATCTTATTATAGCAACCTTTTTTGTCTTGTGTACCTTTCCTGTTAGCTTTTCTTTAGCGATTATGTACTGGCTTTATACTAAGCTCTTTAGGTATAACGCTCTTTTTTTTTTTTCTCAATATCTTACCTAATCTGATGTATTTGAAAAATTTTTTAGCAAAGAAAAAGAAATACCGGTTTCATTAATGAATTTTAGGGTTAAGACCCAAGAAAGTATCGTCCAATGGTTTGAAGTGGCAAAAACGAATTGTAGTGTTTCTGAAATGGATGAAGTAGATGATTACTATATTGACCCAAAGTTATTAATCGTTGAGTGGGACGATAATGGACTCAGACAGCGAAATATCAATAAAAATAACATAGCTACTGGTATGTCTAAAAATAACTAATAATTCTTTGTTACATTTTTTTAACCATTTTTTTGGATTAGCTATTCGAACTTTTCGTGGTGTTCGGCCAGTTTCAGATATTCTCGCGAATTTGGGTGGAGGAGTTATCGCTCACAATCATCTGATTCAGTGTTTTGTATTTTTGATGCTCCCCCTGTAGAGAATCAACAAATTGCTCAGGATATCATTGCCTATCTTAGGCAAACTTATTACCAAGCTAACCAACCTTCATTGGGAAGGGTGTTTAAGATAATGGCTACAGCCAAAGGCAAATTTGAGATTCAGGAAGACCATCAAGTATTTTAGTCTTTAACCATTTATATGTAGTTAGAAATATGGTTACAGCAAAATTTTTTCAAAAATAATGAAATTCAGATTTATGCATTGCAGCATTATGTATATAAATCGAAATAAGTCATGAATGTTAACTGTTAAATTTTTTATTATTTTTTTTTTATTTAATGTTAATTATTTGGAAATGATTACATTTAAATCTCCTTCATATTCCGTCTGCTACCTTTTTGCATGTTTTGCAATATAGAAATGATGATTGCATTTGTTACAAACTTTACACCCATGCTTCCATCCTCTTATCATATTAATTCTTTATTTTATCCCATAATGATAAGTTATTGCTTGTAATTCACCTCATAACAATAAAGTGACTATAGTAAAAGGCTAATTTCAAAAGGGGAAAGTACTTTAGCCATTATTGTCCGGAGCGTAGCGGAGGACTTACTAGGGGAGCAATAGACAACTTTTCGTACGCCATCCAACCAGGTTGCTGAATATACAGAGCCAAATCCTCCTTTACCGATTTTTTTAACGCCTGATAATCTATCAAATGGAATCCATTCAATCACATCTTCATAATTAAAGGTTCTAAGTTGGAATGTTTTCATGCAATCGTCAATATGTTTGTTCACCTTGTTGCTATGTCAGGATCACATGATAGACACCAAGCAGGCTGAGTGTTATCTTCATTACAATGTGCACATTTTCCATATTTAGAATTTCTATATAATATATAATTGATTTATTTTGCATCTACGGTTTTAAACTTCATATCGAATGTAAATTATTTTTATATTCTAAAAATGATGGGTTCTCGTATCCAATTTCACAATATGCTTTCAACTATAAAAAAGTATATTAATGAAACAATATAATAAAAAATGATAATAAAAATAATGTTAATAAAAATACCTCGTCTAAATAATTTTGATCATGAATTTTTTTAAGCGCGAATCTAACAGTCGTATTATAATTTTCAGTTTCCTTTATCCATTCCGCACGATATACAGTTGCAAAATAACCCTGTCCGATTTCTTTGATATTTTTAAATTCATTATAAGGAATCCAAGTTAATTGATATCTATTATCTTTTAATAAATTTTTCACTACATTATCAATTTCAAAATTTTCATACATTGATTTAATCATTTCGTGAGAATTGTTTCTCTCCATCTGAAACCAATGATTAGCCTTTTGTATATCTATTTCTGTTCCAATTCCGTTTCGATAACAATATTCAAGTTGACACATTGCACTAATATGCCCCATCTCTGCAGATTTTTGATAATAAATGAATGCCTTACGTTCATTCCGGTTCCATGTTGATAACAAGATCCAACATTATATATTCCATTAACTCCCCCATCTCTGCTGATTTTTGATAATAAATGAATGCCTTATGTCCATCCTTTTCAACACCAATTCCTTCAACATAAAAATATCCAAGTTTGCAAATTGCATTACTATCTCCCATTTCTGCAGACTTTTGAATATAAGTAAATGCCTTATGTTCATCCTTTTCAACTCCGATAAACAATATCCAACATTATATATTCCCCCATCTCTGCAGATTTTTGATAATAGATAAATGCCTTATTTTCATCCTTTTCAACTCCAATTCCAAATAGATAGTTATATCCTATTCTATTTAATTTGGACGGACTTCCTTGGCCCATTTTTTTCAAGACGCATGAGAAAACGAGAAATCGAATATATGCTTTTTATAATATATTTTAAATAACGTTACACTAATTCAAAATTTGTTATAAACATGATGAATTTAATTTGTATTGAATATTAATTTTGTATATTGATTTACTGTAAGTTGTAAATAAAATTGAGTAATAAGAGAATTCGATATATAGATTAAAAATTGTAACTTGTCTGCAATTCTTACTAGAACTCATTTTATTAAAGAATAATCAAATCTTAAAAACATTCCTTTTTTAAATCAAATTTCTGATATAATCGAATAAAAAGTTCTTGAGATTTTAGAACAAAATATATTTATTAAATTAAGGTCTTCTTGAAAATACATTCAATGCAATTAAAGCTCTTCAAGGTCTGAGCAATTTCCCAAATTAGGTGTTCACAAACTTCTCATTCAATGAATCGGTGGCAAAATTTTAATTAGTCAGAAATTGAATAAACTAACCAAGTGAATTACCCTTATTGACTGATTTTATTAAATTTAATTTTTTATTATGCGACTAAAAAGCTCCTCACCGACCCTAAAGTAAATTTGTTCGTCGACAAAAGAATTGCGTCAGATTAATGACCCCACCCCTAAATAATGTTTTTTATTGCGTTGAACCAATCTAAACCAATAAGTATTAGCATAATACAGTGATACTACACGTCACTCTGGTTATACCGACGTCTGGATTAAAGATTTGTTTCGCGTGAGATGAACCTAGCATATAATTTACATATCATGTGATCTTGCGCTAGATGTGAGTCTACAATAGAAATAAAGTACTGGAACAATCTTGTAACAATAATATTCCTTTTAAGAGAAGATATAATTTTTTGTATTGGTCATGCTTACATAGCCTAGTGGCCGTCGCGGTATTCCTTGGTGTAAGGCCTGAAAACTCCTAAGATCGAAGATCGGGAGTTCTATACCCACAGGCGCCAACCGTGTTTTATAATTTTTAATAATTTTTAAAATTTCAACTCGTGATCCACCGATCAATGCCATATCTGCTAATCTGTGTAATAAATCTGATTGGCTATATAGTTGGTTCATAGACGTAGCTCTGATATTGTATTTAATTTTTTTACCTGACAGTAGTATGAGGTAAGTGTGCTAAATTTTCTGCCTGTACGCATACGGCTTATAGTATTCTGGTATTACGGTATTAGAATAAAAATGCTAATTCGAATCTCTTTTAAATGTACAGATGTACATTAGCTTTTTTTATGATCCCGCAATAAGAGCAAGCAATATAAAGGGAGTGTATAACGTTCTTTATCGAGGTTTATCAAAATTCTTATGGTGCAGGAACTTTGAATTCCTGGATCATTGAGATTGTTGTCTTTAAGCTCTGAAAAACACTAATCTTTGATCTTTTTTTTTTGAAACTTTAATAGCATGGTAATTTTTCAAAGAAAATCACGATCTCTTACAATAGTAATCGAATAGAAACCCGTTCCTGAGCGTAATGCATTTGAGTGCAGGGTAAATAGCTTTTTTCAACTAATACTCTTTACTCCTAGGCCGGTGTCGTTCTGGTTGCTCATCGCTTGTTGAGTCGTCCCGAGGTAAATTCGTAGCTAGTGTTTTGGTGTTCCCGTTTCGTCAGTGGAGTTACTGTGTTTCTTTTGGTGTTGTTTGTTGTTAGTGTTAATAATGGTGGTGAGTTTCTTTCATAGTTGTCTTGGCGTAGGCGTTGGCGTTGCTGGCTGTGGATTCTCTTCCGTCGTTGGTCGGTGTTGCTGGTGCGTGTGGTGTTTCTGTTGATTATATTGCATACGTGTTTTATCTTTGTGATTCAACTTGTTATGACAGATTTCATAGGTCATTTGCTTTGTTGATTTGGTATTTGATTTAGGTAGGGTTATGTTAGATTTGTATTGAATTTATCGCGATTGGCATAGTGATTTTAGGTAAAAAAAAATTTGGACACTGTTAGATAGAGTTATGTTGGTTCTGTATTGGATGCTGCACTAACGGATTATTGTGGTGACAGGTATGGTTAGGTTGAATTTATCGTGATTTGCTGTAAAAATTTGGTCATTGCACTAACTATTTATTAACAGTGCAACTTCAATCTATTTATTAAATAGATTGAAGTTACCCCTTTCCCTTGGCAGCACTCATATGTGATTTAGACAGGGTATGTTAATTCTATATTGGATTTATCGCGATTGATAGAATGATTTTCGGTAAAAAAAAAATCCGATACTGGGCTTACGGATTATTGTGGAGACAGATATGATGATGTTAGTTTTGCATTGGATTTATCATGAATTGCTGTAAAAAAATTTGAACACTGTACTTACTAACTATCGTGGTAGCATATGTGACTTAGGTAAGGTTATAATTCTGTATTTGATTAATCGCGACTGGTACAATGATTTTCAGTATAATGATTATCGTGATGGCAGGTATGGTAATGTTAGGTTTGTATTGAATTTATCGTGATTTGCTATAAAAAATTTGGACACTATACTTACTAACTATAGTTCTGTATTGGATATATCGCGCGATTGGTTGGGACGTTAGATACCAAATGATTTACAATCATAGTATAGCATGGCCCGTCATTTAAGATTTTTGAAATTTTGTCAATCAATTTATTGAAAAGATTTATCATAATAATTTTATAATAAAAACCGTATATTTTTAAACCATTCAAACTCTCGTTCTAGTAGAGCAAATTCAATTCTATAAATTGCAAATGATATATATATATTGTGCTTTTAAAACTATGTTGAGGTACATTTTTTATTTCGTTTGTTAATTTGATTAAAGTTATGAATTATTAAATTCTTAACGATTAAGTTATAGAGAACTACTAAAATTTACATATTAATACTATATAAGTGTATTATTTATATGCAATTTACACGTTACAGAATTAAATTTGCTCTACTATAGTGGAAGTTAGAACATTTTATAGTATTAATTAAACGATTAAGTTATAGAGACCTACTAAAATTTATATAATGGATTAAATATAGCAACATAATTTTAAAACCACACTATTTTTATATCATTTGCAAGTTACAGAATCGAATTTACTTTACTAGAAAGGGAGGAACAACATTTTAAAAATACATAGCTTTATTTTAAAAAATTTTTTTAATAAATTAACAAAATTTTAAAAATTTTACATAGTGGGCCAATCATATAGTGCTGTATTATGTTTGCAAACCATTTGGTATATAACATCCCAGTGATTGGTTTTTGTAAAAATTCAGATACTGTACTTATAGATTATTGTGATAACAGGTATAGTTATGTTAGTAATAGATCTGTTGTGAATTGCTGTAAAAAATATATACAGTAGCAAGATTTAAGCTAACATGCTTAAGTGTGCATAATTAATAGCATATATATAAATATATAGTTTAAAGCAGAGTTTGAAATCTAGTTTATGTATATGTTTTAAAAACAGTGTTTGAACAGATTTCAAAGCATGAACTAGCAGATTCAAACAGAAAAATATTTTTATTATTGATATTTAGTTAGTATAATAAAAGCCAAAATTACAATTGATTTTAAATTAGAATGATTCCAATTTAGGATACTAGTACAAAATTTGTTTAATATTAGATATAAATTCTTTTATTATTTATATTACTATAGTCTATATATTAGAAGTTTATTTTGCATGTTTTTTTAGTAAAGTATAAAATTTGTATATCATTCTTATATAAAACTTATGTGTATAACAATTAGTAAAAAAATTTAAAAATCACTTTACCTATATATATATTTTGGAGTCCTAATAAATATATTAGTATATCTTAGACTTATTCTTGATGAAAAGAATTGGCTATTTAATCTATAATTGTTAATAAAAATTTATAGCATTAACAAGTATTTAAATAAATAACACATTTTTAAATTAATTTTAATCAATTCAAAGCAGTTATTAATATAATGCTATATTATCAAGTTAATTAATTATTCTCTGGTTCTATTTTATTTTTAGATTCTTCTTGATTATTATGCATATTTTTAATACTTTGCAAAATTTCTAGCAATTGGCTACGATTCTTTTGCTTTAATCCACAATATTTTGGACCATCAGAAATATTTATAGAACTCAATAATGAATTAATCATTACTAAAAAATCATCTTTTTTCATATTTTCTTCACTTTTGGCAGCCTCTTCTTCTTATATAGTAATAGGTATTGGTCAAGGTAAAGAATTTTGCATGTTGTTTTTAAAAGCCTTATCAATAAATAATATTTGTTTTTCAAATACTAAACTACTAAAATTTTTTAGTTGCTCACTAAGTGAATACTCTTCTCCAAGACTTTTAATCCACGATTATTATTTTGTAAATCCAAAAAGCCTGTTTTTTGCAATTGAACTCGAAATCTTTCGATTCTGAAATGTAATCAGGACGTGTTCGACCTCCTGATGATTCATTATCAGTATGTCCAATTATATCAAATAATATGAGATGCAACTAAATATAATTTTGAAAAACAAGTATATATAGTATAAAATTTTTTGAAAATCAAATGCTCTGATTTTTGGAAATTAAAAAAAAGCTTATTTTTTTAAAACTTTAAAGCTAAATAATTTTTGATCTACTGGTCCATTTTAAATGTTTTACTACCAAGCTGTTCATCTCTTTAAGACAATTCCAATGAGCTAAAAAATCATAAAAATCCAATTACAGGGTTATAAGAAAATGTGCTATTAAATAGGTAATGCACCTGAAATTGGTTTGACATATATCAAACCAATTTCAGGTGCATCACATATTTGACTGTACATTTTCTCATGACCCTGTAATTGGGTTTTTATAAATTTGGCCATGTTGGGATTGTTTCAAAGAGATGAACATTTTGGTAGTAAAATCATTTAAAATGACCAGTAGACCAAAAATTATATAGCTTTTACTACCAAAATGTTCATTTCTTTGAGACGATTCCAACAAGGCCAAAATTATAAAAATCCAATTACAGGGTTATGCAAAAATGCACTATCAAATATATGATGCACCTGAAATTGGTTTGATATATGTCAAACCAATTTCAGGTGCATTACCTATTTGATAGCACATTTTTTTATAACCCTTTGATTGGATTTTTATGATTTTTAACTCATTGGAATCATTTTAAAGAGACGAACAGTTTGGTAGTAAAACATTTAAAATGGACCAGTAGATCAAAAATTATTTAGCTTTAAAGTTTTAAAAAAATAAGCTTTTTTTATAAATTCCAAAAATCAGAGCATATGATTTCAAAAAATATTATACTATATATACTTGTTTTTTAAAATTATATTTAGTTGCATCACATATTATTTGATATAATTGGACATACTGATAATGAATCATCAGGTGGTCGGACACATCCTAATTACATTTCAAAATCACAAAGATTTCGAGTTTAATTGCAAAAAACAGGCTTTTTGGATTTACAAAATAATAATCGTAAATTTAAAAGTCTTGGAGAAGAGTATTCACTTAGTGAACAACTAAAAAATTTTAGTAGTTTAGTATTTGAAAGACAAATATCATTTATTGATGAGGCTTTTAAAAACATCATGCAAAGTTCTTTACCTCAACCAATACCTATTACTATACAAGAAGAAGAGGCTGCCAAAAGTAAAGAAAATATGAAACAAGATGATCTTTTAGTAATGATTAATTCATTATTGAGTTCTATAAATATTTCTGATTGTCCAAAATATTGTGGGTTAAAGCAAAAAAATCATAGCCAATAGCTAGAAATTTTGCAAAATATTAAAAATATGCATAATAATCAAAAAGAATCTGAAAATAAAATAGAACCAGAGAATAATTAATTAACTTGATAATATAGCATTATATTAATAACTGCTTTGAATTGGTTAAAATTAATTTAAAAATGTGCTATTTATTTAAATACTTATTAATACTATAAATTCCTATTAATAATTATGTTTTTGAAAGATTAAATAGCCAATCTCTCATCAAAAATAAGTCTAAAATATACTAATATATTTATTAGAACTCCAAAATATATATATAGGTAAAGTGATTTTTAAATTTTTTTACTAATTGTTATACACATAAGTTTTATATAAGAATGATATACAAATTTTATACTTTACTAAAAAAAATGCAAAGTAAACTTCTAATATATAGACTATAGTAATATAAATAATAAAAAAATTTATATCTAATATTAAACAAATTTTGTACTAGTATCCTAAATTGGAATCATTCTAATTTAAAATCAATTGTAATTTTGGCTTTTATTATACTAACTAAATGTCAATAATAAAAATATTTTTCTGTTTGAATCTGCTAGTTCATGCTTTGAAATCTGTTCAAACAAAACATATACATAAACTAGATTTCAAACTCTGCTTTAAACTATATATTTATATATATGCTATTAATTATGCACACTTAAGCATGTTAGCTTAAATCTTGCTACTGTATATATTTTTTACAGCAATTCACAACAGATCTATTACTAACATAACTATACCTGTTATCACAATAATCTATAAGTACAGTATCTGAATTTTTACAAAAACCAATCACTGGGATGTTATATACCAAATGGTTTGCAAACATAATACAGCACTATATGATTGGCCCACTATGTAAAATTTTTAAAATTTTGTTAATTTATTAAAAAAATTTTTTAAAATAAAACTATGTATTTTTAAAATGTTGTTTCTCCCTTTCTAGTAAAATAAATTCGATTCGTAACTTGCAAATGATATAAAAATAGTGTGGGTTTAAAATTATGTTGTTATATTTAATCTATTATATAAATTTTAGTAGGTCTCTATAACTTAATCGTTTAATTAATACTATAAAATGTTCTAACTTCCACTATAGTAGAGCAAATTTAATTCTGTAACGTGTAAATTGCATATAAATATACACTTATATAGTATTAATATGTAAATTTTAGTAGTTCTCTATAACTTAATCGTTAAGAATTTATTAATTCATAACTTTAATCAAATTAATAAACGAAATAAAAAATATACCTCAACATAGTTTTAAAAGCACAATATATATATATCATTTGCAATTTATAGAATTGAATTTGCTCTACTAGAACGAGAGTTTGAATGGTTTAAAAATATACGGTTTTTATTATAAAATTATTATGATAAATCTTTTCAATAAATTGATCGACAAAATTTCAAAAATCTTAAATGACGGGCCATGCTGTACTATGATTGTAAATCATTTGGTATCTAACGTCCCAACCAATCGCGCGATATATCCAATACAGAACCATAGTTAGTAAGTATAGTGTCCAAATTTTTTACAGCAAATCACGATAAATCCAATACAAACCTAACATGTCATCATGATAATCATTATACTGAAAATCATTGTACCAGTTGCGATTAATCCAATACAGAATTCATAACCTTACCTAAATCACATATGCTACAGTGTTCAAATTTTTTTACAGCAATTCATGATAAATCCAATGCAAAACTAACATCATCATACCTGTCTCCACAATAATTCGTAAGCCCAGTATCGAATTTTTTTTACCGAAAATCATTCTACCAATCGCGATAAATCCAATATAGAATTAACATACCCTGTCTAAATCACATATGAGTGCTGCCAAGGGAAAGGGGTAACTTCAATCTATTTAATAAATAGATTGAAGTTGCTCTGTTAATAAATAGTTAGTGCAATGTCCAAATTTTTACAGCAAATCACGATAAATTCAACCTAACCATACCTGTCACCACAATAATCCGTTAGTGCAGCATCCAATACAGAACCAACATAACTCTATCTAAGTGTCCAAATTTTTTTTACCTAAAATCACTATGCCAATCGCGATAAATTCAATACAGATCTAACATAACCCTACCTAAATCAAATACCAAATCAACAAAGCAAATGACCGGCAATACCTATGAAATCTGTCATAACAAGTTGAATCACAAAGATGAAACATGTATGCAATATAATCAACAGAAACACTACACGCACCAGCAACATCGACCAACGACGGAAGAGAATCCATAGCCAGCAACGCCAACGCCGACGCCAAGACAACTATGAAAGAAATTCACCACCATTATTAACACCGACAACAAACAACACCAAAAGAAACATAGTAACTCCACTGACGAAACGGGAACACCAAAACACTAGCTACGAATTTACCTCGGGACGACTCAACAAGCGATAAGCAACCAGAACGACACCGACCTAGGAGTAAAGAGTATTAGTTGAAAAAAAAGCTATTTACCCTGCACTCAAATGCATTACGCTCAGGAACGGGTTTCTATTCGATTACTATTGTAAGAGATCGTGATTTTCTTTGAAAAATTACCATGCTATTAAAGTTTCAAAAAAAAAAGATCAAAGATTAATTAGTGTTTTTCAGAGCTTAAAGACAACGATCTCAACGATCCAGGAATTCAAAGTTCCTGCACCATAAGAATTTTGATAAACCTCGATAAAGAACGTTATACTCTCCCTTTATATTGCTTGCTCTTATTGCGGGATCATAAAAAAAGCTAATGTACATCTGTACGTTTAAAAGAGATTTGAATTAGCATTTTTATTCTAATACCGTAATACCAGAATACTATAAGCCGTATGCGTACAGGCAGAAAATTTAGCACACTTACCTCATACTACTGTACTAATCTATACTACTAAAGTTTTAATGTCTGTCTGTCACGTTTAAACAATCTGATTGGTCGAATTTGGGTACCGTGATCTGGAACATCATGTGATCAACATATGCCGTCCTTATTACCTGAGTTCAAAAAAAAACCGTAGGCTAGAATTATTTATTTTGCCGCATGCAGCATTTTAAATTACATACAAAATTGATCTAATATGCGGTATCTTCCAAAAACATTATTTACAAAGACTATTACATACACAATGGAGCTTAATACGCAGTTTCTTTATTTTTTAAATCATAGTAACCTAAAAAGGGAAGAAACCAGTTCATAACAAATCAACAATACAAGACTTTATGTCTATACTAAAATTTTTACTTTTTTGAACAATCGGTCCAGTCTCAAAAAATTATACAAATATAAGTTGTTTACTGTAGCAACTACTTTTATTTTGTCAAAGTATGTTATTTTTTATTATAAAGTCATGTTCTGTGCAACTTTCTCTTATAATTAACTATAGACGGACGAAAGAACGTGCCCGATGCTAGTGATCAGGTAAAAAAATTAAATACAATTTCAGAGCTACGTCTATACATACGAACGAACTATATAGCCAATCAGATTTATTACACAGATTAGCAGATATGGCATTGATCGGCAGATCACGAGTTGAAATTTTAAAAATTATTAAAAATTATAAAACACGGTTGGCGCCTGTGGGTATAGAACTCCCGATCTTCGATCTCAGAGTTTTCAGGTCTTACACCAAGGAATACCGCGACGGCCACTAGGCTATGTAAGCATGACCAATATTAAAAATTATATCTTCTCTTAAAAGGAATATTATTGCTACCAGATTGTTCCAGTACTTTATTTCTATTGTAGACATTAGAAATCATCTACCCAAGTATCGCCATCAAAAATTCACCCCACGTGATCAGTACCAAAATTCTTTCAAGTTCGTTTATGTTAGGTTAGGGTTAGGGTGAGTGCTCAGTTAGGGTTTGGGTTTAGGTTATTATATAGTAAAATCGCTCAAGGAAAACTTTTTTTAGTTAAATACTAATGAGAAATAAGCTTTTTTGACAAAAGAGACGTTTGTTTTGAATTTTCCTGATCATGTTACGTTACACCAAATTATGATCTTTTATTGGCCAATAATCACGTGGAGTGAATTTTTGATGGCGATACTGGGGTAGATCTAGATGTGAAATGACTTCATACTATTAAACTACCGATTGTAAATTTCTATTTACGTGTATCTCGCCCGAAATATAACTCATGTAATTAATCGCGTGAGGATGAGAACATCTCTAATCTGGATATAGCGACATCATAGTAAAATCTTTCAATACAGACATTTTATTTCAAAATTTTTAATATAATTCATTGTATTTGACATTTTGAATGTTTTTTATTAACGTCTCAAAATGTGATGTAACCAGAGTGACGTGTATGTGAATAAAAAATAGGTGCTTTGCATAAAATTAATGAATAGCGAAACTCATTTGATTTGACTAACATCATACAATATATACACTTAATTTTGAGCATAAACAAAAGAAGGTTACCCTTCTTTTATTAAAAAAAAAAAAAAATCCGCATTTTGCATAATGAATTTTTAACATAAATCGTCTTGCAAAATGTTACCACTATGCAGATCTCGATGTTCAAGTCCTTAGGAATGAATAGCTACAAGATCAGAAATTATGCAATACAATAATTTCTCCGTCTCATTTTTGCAATAATTAAGGCTCTTATTTAAAGAACCCATCTTTGCATATTTTAATACAAGGATATAATTTCCCATTTCATCTCTTTGTATACTATGGCATTTTACAAATGATGGATTCTCATATCCTATTTCACAATATGCTTTCAACTTTAAAAAAGTATATTAATGAAACAATATAATAAAAAAAATGATAATCAAAATAATGATAATTACAATACCTCGTCTAAATAATTTTGGTCATGAATTTTTTTAAGTGCGAATGTAATAAACTTAATATATTTTGTAGCTTTCATTATCCAATCCGCTCTATATACAGTTGCAAAATAACCCTGCCCGATTTCTTTGATATTTTTAAATTCATTATAAGGAAACCATGCTAATTGATATCTATTATCTTTTAATAATATTTTCACTACATTATCAATTTCAAAATATTCATGTGTTTATTTAATCATTTCGTGAGAATTGTTTCTCTCCATTTGAAACCAATGATTAGCCTTTTGTATATCTATTTGTGTTCCAATTCCGTTTCGAACAATATCCAAGATGACTTATTGCATCACTATCCCCCATCTCTGCTGATTTTGATAATAAATAAATGCCTTACGTTCATCCTTTTCAATTTCTTTCCAACATTATATGTTCCACCATCTCTGCAAATAAATGAATGCCTTATGTTCATCTTTTCCAACTCCAATTCCATGATGATAACAATATCCAACACTATTTGTTCCATCATCGCTTCCCATCTCTGCAGATTTTTGATAATAAATGAATGCCTTATGTTCATCCATTTCAACGCCAATCCCTTTTTCATAACAATATCCAACTTGTCTTGTTCCATTAACGTCCCCCATCTCTGCAGATTTTTGAAAATAAATGAATGCCATATTTTCATCCTTTTCAACATCAATTCCATGCAGATAATTATATCCTATACTATTAATTTAGACGGACTTCCTTGGCCCATTTTTTCAAGATGTAGGAGAAAAAGAGAAATCGAATATATGCTAATATAAGTTTGTGTACAATATATTTAAATTAACGATACATCGAACTAATTCAAAATTTGTGTTATAAACATTATCGACGAACTGAAACGATCAAATTAACATCTTGCTAAAAGAAAATTAATTTAAAAACAACTTGTATTGAATATTAATTTTGTACATACAGTGATTCTAAATTGATATAAGTTGCAACAGAATTCTAAACAAATTTGAGTAATAAGAGAATAGAATTCGATATATAGATTAAAAATTATAGCTATCTGTAATTCTACTAAACTCAGTTTATTAAAGAATAATCAAATTTTAAAAATATATCCTTTTTAAATCAAATTTCTGACATAATTAAATAAAATGTTCTTGAGATTTTAGAAAACAAGATATATTTATTGAATTAAATGTAATTCAGGTTTTCTTGAAAGTTCTTCAAGGCCTGAGCAACTTCCCAAATTAGATGTCAAACTTCTCAAAGAATCGGTGGCAAAATTTTAACTAGTCGGAAATAAATAAACTAACCAAGTGGATACCCTTATCGGCTGATTTTTTATTAAACTTAATTTCTTATTATGCGACTAAAAAGCTCCTCACCGACCCTAAAATAAATTTGTTAGTCGACAAAATAATCTATTTTATTGCGTCAGACTAATGAATACGTCGAACCAATGGGCTCTAAACCAATAAGTATTAGCATAATACAGTAATACAGTAATACTACACGTCACACAGGTTATACTGACGTCTGGATTAAAGATGTATTTTATATATCATGTGATCTTTGTGCGAGATGTGAAATGACATCATACTATTAAACTACCGATTGTAAAATTTCGATTTATCTCGCGCGAAATATATCTCATGCATTGAAGATGAGAATATCTCTAATCTGGATATAGCAACATCATAGTAAAATCTTTCAATACCGACATTTTATTTCAAAATTTTTAATATAATTCATTGTATTGACATTTTGAATTTTTTTTTTTACTAATGTCTCATAATGTTGATGTAACCAGAATGACGTGTATGTGAATAAAAAATAGGTGCTTTGCATAAAATTAATGAATATCGAAACTCATTCGATTCGATAAAATCACTACAATATATTATACACTTAATTTTGAGTATAAACAAAAGAATAAAATATTAAGGTTTACCCTTCTTTTATTAAAAAAAAAAAAACCGTATTTTGCATAATGAATTTTAGCAAATAATTTCTTCGAGATACCTCGGCAATTTCATATCAAAAAATAGTTTCTACATATTTAGATCGAGATATTGCACGATCATCGAAGTGATTCTTCTAACGATTCAAGTTGTTTGGTAAATCTGTTGAGAGAGACGCTTGGGAACACCCTTCATATTCAAACTGATGGTTTAAAGACAAAGTCATGTAACATTCTTGGCAAATAAGTAAGCGGATCTGAAATTTGATATATCTTAATTACGGATCAAAACTGATCCGTGAGCATTAAGCATCCTTACACCAAGCTTTAAAAAATATTTATATTTAGTGATGTTACATTCTGTAAAAACATCTTACAAATTTAATGAAGTATAGAAACATGCATGCATACTGTATTTATAAAACAACAATTAATAAAATTGTCTTTTCACTCTGAAATATCGATGGAATCGATGGGTTTACTCGTCAGAGTCAAGTTTTTGATTGTATCAATTACTTGTAATGTATTATCATTTTCTAAAAATTGTCTTTTGATTTCATTGTCGTCATCAGAACTTAAGATTTCTTCATTCCAAAATCCAACTTGAAAATTAACAGATTTGGCAGTAGGTCGTCTTTTAGGATTTGGATCAATGCATCTTTTAGCTAATTTAACATAACAGTCAGGTGTCCCAGGATCAAATTCTAACCCTTCAAAGGCTTGCTTTCCGGTTGATATTTCCGTCATTATAACGCCAAGACTGTAAATGTCAGCTGCTGGTGTAAACTCTTTATAATCTAACAAAACTTCTGGAGCGATATAGTGCTCAACACCGTATTTTTTACTCATTTTAGAAAGCCCTAAATCTGCGATATATGCATTACGTAAATTGTCTTGCAAAATATTACCACTATGCAAATCTCGATGTTCGAGTCCGTGAGAATGGATAACTACAAGATCGGAAGTTATGCAATACAGCAATTTTAATTTATCATTCCATTTCATTTTCGCAACAGAACTAAGGTTCTTATTTAAAGAACCCATCTTCGCATAATCTAAAACAAGGATATAATTTCCCATTTCATCTCTTGATATACCATGGCATTTTAAAAATGATGGATTCTCGTATCCTATTTCACAATATGCTTTCAACTTTAAAAAAGTATATTAATGAAACAATATAATAAAAAATGATAATAAAAATAATGATAATAAAAATACCATCTAAATAATTTTGATCACGAATTTTTTTAAGTGCGAATGTAACAATCGAACTATAATTTGTAGTTTTCTTTATCCAATTCGCTCTATAAACAGTTGCAAAATAACCCTGTCCGATTTCTTTGATATTTTTAAATTCATTATAAGGAAACCATGTTAATTGATATTTATTATCTTTTAATAATTTTTTCATTGCATTATCTATTTCAAAATTTTCATGTGTTGATTTAATAATTTCGTGAGAATTGTTTCTTTCCATTTGAAACCAATGGTTAGCCTTTTGTATATCTATTTCTGTTCCAATTCCGTTTCGATAACAATATCCGAGTTGATTCATTGCATTAGTATGCCCCATCTCTGCAGATTTTTGAATATAAGTAAATGCCTTATGTTCATCTTTTTCAACTCCAACTCCATAAAGATAACAATTTCCAACATTATATATTCCATCAACGTCCCCCATCTCTGCGGATTTTTGATAATAAATGAATGCCTTATGTTTATCCTTTTCAATCCCAATTCCTTTTGCATAAAAATAACCGATTTTAGTTAATCCTCTAGCATATCCCATCTCTGCAGATTTTTGAATATAAGTAAATGCCTTATGTTCATCTTTTTCAACTCCATATCCATATTGATAACGACATCCAACATTATATATTCCATCAACGTCCCCCATCTCTGCAGATTTTTGATAATAAATGAATGCTTTACGTTCATCTTTTTCAACTCCAATTCCTTCATCATAACAACATCCAACATTATATGTTCCACTAGCGCTCCCCATCTCTGCAGATTTTTGATAATAAATGAATGCTTTACGTTCATCCTTTTCAACTCCAATTCCTTCGTCATAACAATATCCAACATTAAATATTCCATTAACGTCCCCCATCTCTGCAGATTTTTGAAAATAAATGAATGCCATATTTTCATCCTTTTCAACTTCAATTCCATTTAGATAATTATATCCTATTCTATTTAATGTAGACGGACTTTCTTCCATTTTTTTCAAAACGCATGAGAAAAAGAGAAATTTAATATATGCTTTTCATCATCATACAATATATTTTAAATTAACGTTACACTAATTCAATAAACATGACGAATTAAGTTGTATTGAATATTAATTTTGTATATTGATTCTAAATTGATATACCGTAAGCTGTAAATAAGATTGAGTAATACTGTAATAAGAGATTAAAAATTATAGCTGGTCTGCAATTGTTACTAAAACTCGTTTTATTAAAGAATAATTAAATCTTAAAAATATATCCTTTTTTAAATCAAATTTCTGATATAACCGAATAAAAAGTTCATGAGATTTTGGGAAACAAAATATATTTATTGAATTATGTGTAATTCAGGTTTTCTTGAAGGTTCTTCAAGGCCTGAGAAATTTCCCAAATTAGGTGATCACAACTCATTCAATCAGTGGCAAAATTTTAATTAATCGGAAATTAAATAAACTAACCAAGTGAATTTATTAAACTTAAATTTCTTATTGTGCGATTAAAAAGCTCATCACCGACCCTAAAGTAAATTTGTTTGTCGACAAAAGAATCTATTTTATTGCGTCAGATTAATGAGTCCACCCTTAAACAATGTTTTTTATTACGTCGAACCAATGCGCACCAATAAGTATTAGCATAATACTACACTTATACCAACGTCTGGATTAGAGATTTGCTTCGCGCGAGAATTTTATATATCATGTTATCTTGCGCGAGATGTGAAATGACTCCACACTATTAAACTATTGATTGTAAAATTTCTATTTATCTCGCGCGAAATATAACTCATGCGTTTAATCACGTGAGGATGAGAACATCTCTAATCTGGAGTAACGACATCGTAATAAAATCTTTCTATACCGACATTTTATTTCAAATTTTTAATATAAATGTTGGTATAATTCATAATTCAGCGTATTGACATTTGGAATTTTAATGTCTCAAAATGCTGATGTAACCAGAGTGACGTGATGTGAATAAAAAATAGCACTGCTTAAATGTGTGCCAGAACTACAATTCAGATTTCAAGATCAGATAAACGTAACACGATAAAAAAATTCAAAAAAAAACGTCCGTTATGAAAAATCACATTTTCAAAAACAAGCATGTGAAACAACCTTTAGTGCACTAATAAAAAATTTTTGTTTGGCAATTTTACTATATTAAATACCCCTTTAACACCTGACCCTGACAGGGATGGCATGTTATGGTATTGGACATTTGGACATTTGGGCATTTGGACAATGTCCAATTGTCCAAATAATTTGATTGGACATAAAAAAAATTTTAATTTAACTTTGACCTAAATTAAATTTAATTCGGGCCAATATTTGCTAATACAAAATATTTCTAATCAATATATTATTATTATTTTTTTTTTTTTACCAGGCTTCGGCTTTTTAAGTTGATAATTAGCACCTAAAAATCGAATCTATAATATATAATACGCATATGCTTCGAAATAGCATCACAAACTTTTTTATAAAATTAATAGATAAAAAACTACATAAACTTATATGATATAGAATAACATATATAAAATTGACAAACGTCATTATTGGAGTTAAAAGTGATAAAGTTTTTGCTCTTATAATAGTAAATTTGTCAAATAAAATTACATTGGACAATTGGACATTGTCAAATTGACAAAATTGAACATATGTCCAATTGATCTTATAATTTTTTTGGACAATGTCCAATTCCTAAAGGCCCAAAAAATTATTTAGACATTTGGACTATGTCTAAATGTCCAAATATCCAATTAAATTTATTGGACATTGTCTAATGCCAACCCTGGACCCTGAACTTTAAAAATTTTTGCTGCGTCACAACTTGGCACTCATTTTATTTGACTAACATCACTACATTAATTTTGAGTACTAACAAAAGGATAAAATATGAAGGTTTACTTTTCTTTTTTGTTAAAAAAATCCGCATTTTGCATAATGAATTTTTAGCAAATCATTTCTTCGAGATACCTCGGCAATTTCATATCAAAGATCAATGCCGATAAATAAGAAATGTAAATTAAGAGAAAAGGAGGATAGCAGATAGATTAGAGATACGTTTTGCTCAAGGCACATTTAATACTGCCTGGTATTGGTGGAAATACCTAGATGATGCACTAGTCTTCGTGAAACGTGCTAAACAAGTGAATTCGATTATAGAAGATCGAGTTATACCCCTTAGTCTGAGTAACTACGTGACAGAGATGCTTGAGAACATCCTATGTCTTCAAACTGACGTTTTAAAAACATAAAGTCATATAACATCCTTGACAAATAAGTAAGCTTGGTCCCTAACTTCCTATGCGGATCCGAAATTTAAATCACGGATCAGAACTGATCAGAACTGATCGCGAACATTAAACATCCTTACACCCAGCTTTAAACAAATTCTATTTAATGATGTTATATCTGTAAAAATGTTTTAAAATTTAATGAAATATAGAAACATGTATGTATGTTCATAAAACCACTAATAAATGTTTTTTTTTTATTCTGAAATATCGAGGTAATCGATGGATTTACTCATTGGAGACAAATTTTTGTTTATGTCAATTACTAGCAATGTATTTTCAATTTCTAAAAATTGTCTTTTTGTTTCATTGTTGTCGTCCGAACTTAGCATTTCTTCGTTCCAAAGACCGACTTGAAAATTAACATATTTAGCAGTAGGCCGCTTGTTAGGATTTGAATCCATGCACCTCTTAACTAATCTAATATAACAGTCAGGTGTCCCAGGAACAAACCCTAACCCTTCAAAGGCTTGTTTACCGGTTGATATTTCCGTCATTATAACGCCAAGACTGAAAATGTCAGCTGCTGGTGTAAACTTTTTATAATTCATCAAAACTTCAGGAGCTATATAGTGTTCAATACCGAATTTTTTACTTGTTTTAGAAAGCCCTAAATCTGCGATACTTGCAAAATATTACCACTATGCAAATCTCGATGTTCGAGTCCTTGAGAATGGATAGCTACAAGATCAGAAGTTATGCAATATAATAATTTTAATTTATCTCTCCATCTCATTTTCGCAATAGAACTAAGGTTCTTATTTAAAGAACCCATCTTTGCATATTTTAATACAAGGATATATTTTCCCATTCCATCTCTTGATATACCATAACATTTTAAAAATGATGGATTTTCGTATCCGATTTCACAATATGCTTTCAGCTTTAAAAAAGTATATCTGATATTAATAAAAAATCTATAATAAAAAATGAAAGTAAGGATAATAAAAATACCTCGTCTAAATAATTTTGATCGTGAATTTTTTTAAGAGCAAATATAACAGTCATACTATAGTTTTTAGTTTTCTTTATCCATTCCGCACTATATACAGTTGCAAAATAACCCTGTCCGATTTCTTTGATATTTTTAAATTCATTATAAGGAATCCATGTTAATTGATATCTATTATTTTCTAATATTTTTTTCACTACATTATCGATTACAAGATTTTCGTGTGTTGATTTAATCATATCGTGAGAATTGTTTCTTTCCATTTGAAACCAATAATTAGCCTTTTGTATATCTATTTTGGTTCCAATTCCGTTTCGATAACAATATCCAAGTTGACTCATTGCATCATTATTTCCCATCTCAGCAGATTTTTGAAAATAAATGAATGCCTTATGTTCATCCTTTTCAATTCCAATGCCATAAAGATAACAATTTCCAACATTATATATTCCACTAGTGTGCCCCATCTCAGATAATAAATGAATGCCTTATGTTCATCCTTTTCAACACCGATTCCGTTTTCATAAAAATAACCGAGTTTATTTAATCCTTTATCATGTCCCATCTCTGTTGATTTTTGAATATAAATAAACGCCTTATGTTCATCTTTTTCAATCCCAATTCCATCTTTATAACAGTCTCCAAGTGCAAATATTCCACTAGCGTTCCCCATCTCTGCAGATCTTTGATAAAACATGAATGCCTTATGTTCATTCTTTTCAACACCAATTCCATTTGCATAACAATATCCAACATTATTTGTTCCATCAATGGACCCCATGTCAGCAGATTTTTGATAATAAATGAATGCCTTATATTCATCCTTTTCAACCCCAATTCCTTTTTCATAAAAGTATCCAAGTTTGTTCATTGCATCACTATCTCCCATCTCTGCAGATTTTTGAATATAAGTAAATGCCTTATTTTCATCCTTTTCAACACCGATTCCTTTTTCATAACAACATCCAACATTAAATATTCCACTAACGTTTGACATCTCTGCAGATTTTTGATAATAAATGAATGCTTTATGTTCATCTTTTTCAATTCCAATTCCTTCATCATAACAATATCCAACATTATTTGCTCCATCAGCGTTTCCCATCTCTGCAGATTTTTGATAATAAATGAATGCTTTATGTTCATCTTTTTCAACTCCATTTCCAAGTAGATAATTATATCCTATTCTATTTAATGTAGACGGACTTTCTCGTTCCATTTTTTTTTCAAGACGTATGAGAAAAAAGAAATCGAATATATGTAATATATTTTAATGATAATACTAGCATCGCATTTGTCACTACGTACAGTACGTACCACATTACAAATTTAGTTAGTATATATATTGTGTGTCAAACCAATACCTGCTTCAAATAACGTATTTAATACAAATGTCCTTCACGTATGTGTTATTGTAAAGAAGTTTTATATTAAAGATTATGTAAAAACAGCGAATAGTTTTTAGCATTTTAAATTCGCATGTCGATCATGTTAACTGAATCGATTATGAAACCGTTTATCTGCATAAATCATCATTATATTTAATTGGTCAATGCTTTTCTTAACTGTAAATTGCTTATAAACCATTTATGAATCATTACTTCATATTAATAATCACAACATTCCCGCTAAAAATTTTCACCCATATGAATAAAAAAATTTACTAATTTATATAACAACACAAAAAACTAACCTTAGCTCCCTTTTTTTCCGAGGAGCATACTGTGTTTTAGGTTTATTAATTGTCTAACATTGGAATCCCGAGTGCATCTATATACGGTAGGTGTACCAAAAATTTTGCTGATTTTTTTTTTTTTTAATAAAATGAAAATTTGAATAAATACAATAAGTTTCTTTTTATTAATACTTTAATAAATGTCGCGGCTGATGCTGAAATTGACTGATGCTGGAATTTTGACCTATTTTGATATGAAATTTTAAAATTTTTTTGGGATGTTTTTTTCGTTTTTGTCTTATAGGGTTAGGGTAGGGTTTGGGGTGTAGCTTTGATATTTAAAGTATATATGTGGATTTTAGCAGGGCTTATAGTTTCAAATCGAGACCCCAAATTTCAGCATCAGCCAATTTCAGCATCAGACGCGACAATAAATAATTCAAGATAGCTGCTACTGCATTAATTTTTTACATTATGAGTTTACATCAGCTCAAGAATAGATACGTCAAAGATTTTCAAGCCTCTTTTAAGACAACCTCGAGATCATTCTTATCTCTCAATTATTCGTATATGTTGTGCCTCAGATCGATCATTGCGTCAGATTGACACCCGGCCTAATTTAGATTAGGGTTAGGGTAAAATTACGGTAAAGTTAGGAGTTAGTTTAGGCCAGTTGTTGCCGATCATTTAATGCTGGTCAATTGATAGTCATCTGACGTGCGTCGGATTCAATCTGACGCAAGTTTTAATCTGAGGCACAACATATGTTATACAATACATTCAAACATCTATAAATGCTCTCTACAAAGAACCAAACTTTAATAATGTGCACCTAAATAACAATAACACGTTGCATTTTATGATCAATATTTAGACTGAATTTAGAGTGGAGTTAAGAGGTTGTGCATTTAGAAAAATACATTTAGCGAGGTATTACCATATTTATGTATTTGGTGTCATTTAATTTTATTATTTGCAAGGATTATACTTTATCTAATAATAACTATATAAGTACCCAAGCTGTCCAAAGCATGTCCAAGTTTTAATAAAAATTAAAATAGATTATCTTAATAAAATTTTAAGTAATTTTATTTTTTGTCCAAAATGTTCAAAACTATTCAAGCTTATATTCATAAGAGTCCATGTACATCACTAACCCGGGTATACTAACAATTAATTTGCACATAACTCGGGATAGATTTTTAAAGGGTCCAATTTTTAACATGGTTTATTTACGTCAAAGACAAAATTTAATAGCGAAAATGATTAGAGTTTGCCATTCCGGTCGACTACTAGAGCGAATAGAGTTATTGGTTACAAATATGTTTAAGATGATATACTGTATGTTAAAACATTTGAAGAAAATGCTACGATTTCACATAGTACACGAGATTACGACATTTATCATTCTTTCTGAAAAATAATCTCTTAATCATTGTGGCAGATTAAAATGAAATCAGATTAAAATGAAACTGGGGACCTCTCTTGCTCACCTTTAAAGCTTATAAAACCCACATATACTCGTTTATTAATAATCCTAACCCTAAACCATAACCCTAATGCTAAAAAAAACCCCCCCAAAAATGTCCCCTAAAAAATTTTAAAATTTTGCTTAAAAAATAGAAAATTTTCATTTTAATCTGATTTCATTTTAATCTGTCACAATCATTATTTTATTTTAATATGATATGACTGTACAGAATATAGCCTAATAATTTAATTTAAATATCGATTTAGCTAAAATTATAGTATTTATTCCTAAATTTGCCTTTTAAGCTTTCTTCACTATCATAAATTTGTGAGTCCCGGAGCAAATAATGCGAATAATTGTTTGTTATTATCAGTTACAGTATTAGAATCGGAGAAGGCCAAACAGATATTAAAAAGTATTTGTTAATTGAGTTCTACGAAGTACGAAAAGTTAGTTAATTTCCTGTATTATGATTACGGGACTCTCGAAAAAAAAAACAGCGATAATTTGTACATTAGCTCTCTAAATTGATATAAATTGTAACGAAATTCTAAAAAAACATGAGCGATAAGAGAATTCAATTTCCCTTAATACGTATATTAACTCTGATTATTAAAGAATAACCGAATCTTAAAAATATCTTTTTTTTTTAAATCAACCCAACCTTTCTGGATAAGACCGTGTATAAAGTTCTTGAAATAAAATTATATATAAATTTACTTCTTGTATCGAAATGAGTGTAGTTCATCTAATTCAGGCGTTCTTGAAACTACTTACAATGCTACGAAACTATGTTTATATTTCAGTTTTTTATGTTACACGAATATCAATTTTCGTAGATTATTGCGACTAATGTTTTATCGTAATTTGATTCAACTTATCATTCAGATATGGAGTTCCTTGAATCTTTCATAAGTTTTTTATAAAATGCCTAAGAATAGAACTATGTTTCAATATTCTCTATTAACGTGTAAATTTTGGGCACTTGTCTTGTAGAACGTCTTAAATTTAATTAAAACGAAAAATTTCATCTTAAAATTTAGCAAAAAGTCAAGCATAGTTATTCTGAAATTGTTCTGATGATCGTTTTCGATTGAAAAAAAATTAGAAAAATAAGTATAATATTCGTGTCAATCCTTTAGGATTTTACGCTTTCTTTATAATTAAAATTACTTCAAATTAATTTGGTTGAAAAAATTTGATCATATTATTAATAATATTGCAAACATAATTTTGATTAATTAATCCCAATTAGTGATGTGAATTCTACCAGTTTGGCATGTTCCTACCGGTATCTACCGTAGGTGGTAGCTACCACTACCGGTAGATCTACTAGTCACATGATAAATGATAAATTATATACTTTTCGATATTTATAATTAATTATATAATTTTAAAATTTTATTCAATTATTTTATTGGTATCTACCAGGCATATAATTTACCTAACGGTATCTACCGTTATCTACCGGTAGATACCAGTGGTAGATTCCTACCGGTAGCTACCAACTCACATCACTAATCCCAATACAATACGATTGAAATTCTTCATGGTCTGAGCAATTTCCGAATTAAGCATTTTCTTAAACACTTCATTCAATGAACCGAAAGCGAAATTTTAATAAGTCGGAAACCAATAAATTAACCATGTGAGTTACTATTTCGATAATAAAATGAACTTTTAGCAAATCATTCTCCAATTAACCGCAATAAGTATTCAATTAATCACAATTATTTGAGCAACATCCCGATTCTAGCAAATCACATTGAGGGTGCTGCTCTTAGATGATTTATAGAATGAAGCCAAGACATAAGCAAACTTTAGTTTATTCCAAAACTAGAACACCCTATATCTTCAAAATGACAGGTTAGAAACATAAACTCATGCAATACCCTTGATAAATAAAGTAAATTCAAAATGCTTAATCCCTAACAGACCAAATATACTACAGTATGCGGATTCTTAAATAACGGATCTGAACTGATCCGCGAATAATAAATTTAACAACTAATGAGTCCAAATGTTTTTTATTACATCGAACCAATGAACTCACCTCTGAACCAATAAGTATTAGCATAATACAGTAATACTACACGTCACTTGTTATACCGACGTCTGGATTAGAGATTTGAGATAAACCTAGTATATTTTATATATCATGTGATCTTACGCGAGATATGAACTACCGATTGTAAAATTTCTATTTACGTGTATCTCGCGCAAAATATAACTCATGTATTTAATCGCGTGAGGATGAGACATCATATAGCGATATCATAGTAAAATCTTTCTAAATCGACATCTTTTTTCAAAATTTTTAATATAAAATGTTGACATAATTCATTGTATTGACATTTGGAATTTTTTACTAATGTCTCAAAATGTTGATATAACCAGAGCGGCATGTATGTGAATAAAAAATATTAATGAATAGCGAAACTCATTTGATTACTACAATATATATACTTAATTTTGAGTACAAACAAAAGAATAAAATATGAAGGTTTACCTTTCTTTTTTTAAAAAAAAATCCGTATTTTGCATAATGAATTTTTTAGAAACATTTCTTCGAGATACAGTACCTCGGCAATCTCATATAAAAAATCAATGCCGAAATACTTTTGGTCAAGTCAAATAGTTTCTAAATATATAGATCGAGATATCGCATAGTCATTGAAGTGATTCTTCTAACGATTTCATGGTGCAAAATACTGTTTTCAAATTTTATCCAATCAGTGCAGCTCTGGAAAAATAGGTGAACATAAGTTTTTTCGGCTTGTATGACGTTTTTTAGCCAATCAAGTCGTTTGGTAAATCTATTGAGAGTGTTTGTGTTCCAATATAGTGACGATTCAAAGTTAAAAGTAACAACTTAATTATTAAATTGATGATAATATGATGTAAGGATGTAATTATGTAAAGAGTATAAATAAGAAATGTAAATTAAAAGAGAAGGAAGATAGCAGATAGGTAGAGATACGTTTTGCTCAAGGACATTTTGAATAATAAAAGGAATTGTCATAAATATTGTGTGGTATTTGTGGAAGTACCTAGTAAGATACATTAGTCTTCGTGAAACGTGCTAAGCGAGTGAATTCGTTTATAGAAGATCGAGTTAAACCCTTTAGTCTGATTAGCTACATGATAGAGTTGCTTGAAACACCATATGTCTTCAAACTGACATAAAGTCGTGTAACTTCCTTGGCAAATACAGTACTGTTCATAGAATCCCTATCTACCCCGGTGCTACTGGCGTAGTTTAGAAACCCTACCCTCCATAACTTTTCATATTATAAAGCTATTGCTCTAACAATTTTCAAAATAAATGGTGGTTTATTTATATTGTATATAAATTTTTGTAATTTTAATTATTATATCAAATTTTAGATAAGAATAAGATTTTAAGACTTTTTTTTAAAAAAAATTAAATTTATTTATTTTAATAAGTCTTTTAATTAAAAATTTACAAAAATTACCAAATAAACTATTTTTATATTTATAAAAAAAAGTTTGATTTAATTTATTATATTAAAGCATATAAAAACTTGATTTTAGGTTACACGAAATAGTTAATCTTTAAAAATTATTTTTTAAAATTAAATCAATTGTATTTTTAAAATGCCTAAGTCTATTTGGTAAATTTTGTAAACACTTAATTATAAAACTTATTAAAGATAATAATTTTTAATTTTTTTTTTATTCTTTTTTTTTTTTTTAAAAAAAAAAGCTTTAAAATTTAATTTTTCTAAAATTTGTTGTATGATTAAAAATTTATAAAAATTTAGAGCAATAGCTTTACAATATAAAAAGTTAGAGAGGGGGTAATATTTCTATGACCAATATTGTATTTTATAGTTATTGCACGGTTCTTATCTGTTATGTGATAACCCGTGCTTTTTCATTTACTTATTGGCACGGGGTTGTTAATAACTCGTTACACACACGGGCTCATATTTAGATCCCGTGCCTTCGGCACGGAAGTGTGTAGCTGGGTTATTCACTACAACCCATACAATAACTATAATTTGATCCCTAATATTCTATACGAAATTTAAATACAGTTCAGAACTGATCCGCGCTTACACCCAGCTTTAAATGAAATCTATATTTAATGATGTTATATTTGTAAAATATCTTACAAATTTAATGAAATACAGAAACATGTGTGTACGTTCATAAAACCACTAATAAAAATTTTTTTTTTTACTCTGAAATATCGAAGGAATCGATGGATTTACTCATTGGGGACAAATTTTTGATAGTGTCAATTACTTGCAATGTATTATCAATTTCTAAAAAGTGTCTTTTTATTTCATTGCCGTCGTCAGAACTTAGCATTTCTTCGTTCCAAAGACCGACTTGAAAATTAACATATTTGGCAGTAGGACGCTTATTAGGATTTAGATCCATGCACCTCCTAGCTAATCTAATATAACAGTCAGGTGTCCCAGGAACAAACCCTAACCCCTCAAAGGCTTGTTTTCCAGTTGATATTTCCGTCATTATAACGCCAAGACTGTAAACATCAGCTGCTGGTGTAAACTTTTTATAATTTATCAAAACTTCAGGAGCGACATAGTGTTCAATACCGAATTTTTTACTCGTTTTAGAAAGCCCTAAATCTGCGATATACGCGCTGCACAAATTGTCTTGCAGAATATTACCACTATGCAAATCTCGATGTTCGAGTCCTTGAGAATGGATAGCTACAAGATCAGAAGTTATGCAATACAATAATTTTAATTTATCTCTCCATCTCATTTTCGCAATAGAATTAAGGTTCTTATTTAAAGAACCCATCTTTGCGTATTTTAATACAAGGATATATTTTCCCATTTCATCTCTTGATATACCATGGCATTTTAAAAATGATGGATTCTCGTATCCTATTTCACAATATGCTTTCAACTTTAAAAAAGTATATTAATGAAACAATATAATAAAAAAAAAAATGAAGATAAAAATAATGACAATAAAAATACCTCATCTAAATAATTTTGATCGTGAATTTTTTTAAGAGCAAATATAACAGTCATACTATAGTTTTTAGTTTTCTTTATCCATTCAGCACTATATACAGTTGCAAAATAACCCTGTCCGATTTCTTTAATATTTTTAAATCCATTATAAGGAAACCATGTTAATTGATATCTATTATCTTCTAATAATTTTTTCACTCCATTATCAATTTCAAAATTTTCATGTGTTGATTTAATAAAATCGTGAGAATTGTTTCTCTCCATCTGAAACCAATGATTAGCCTTTTGTATATCTATTTGTGTTCCAATTCCGTTTCGATAACAATATCCAAGTTGACTCATTGCACTAGTATGTCCCATCTCTGCAGATTTTTGATAATGAATAAATGCCTTATTTTCATCCTTTTTAACTCCAATTCCATTTGCATAACAATATCCAACACTACATGTTCCATAAACGGACCCCATCTCTGCAGATTTTTGATAATAAATAAATGTTTTATGTTCATCTTTTTCAACTCCAATTCCATTTTCATAACAATATCCAACATTAAATGTTCCATAATCATCCCCCATCTCAGAAGATTTTTGAAAATAAATGAAAGCCTTATTTTCATCCTTTTCAACTCCAATTCCATGTAGATAATTATATCCTATTCTATTTAACGTAGACGGACTTCCTTGGCACATTTTTTTTCAAGACGCATGAGAAAAAGAGAAATCGAATATAATATATGCACAATATATTTTAAATTGAGGTTACACTAATTCAAAAAAAAAAATTTGTGTTATAAACTGAAACGATGAATGAGATTTAAATCAGCTAACAAGGATTATGATCATCGGTCGAATTAATAAGCGAAAATCAAAGATACAGTTATTTTTATTCACATCCTCCGTTGTCATTCTTTAAAAATCGATTCTCGTCCGTTATGCGTATTTGAGATTAACTGAGATATAAGTTAGATAACGTTAATAACATGCGTTAATGAGTCGCATGCTGTGTATCGCCAAAATAGTAAGCTTGTAAATGAATTTTTACGGTACAGTAGAAAACCAGTGTTGTTATTGGACATGTCCAATTGGACATGGCTAATTGGACATACGCTAAAAGGGCTAATAAATTTTGAATTGGACTTTATAAGTCCAATTGGCCTTAATATAAAAAAATATTAACTCTAATAATATAATACTAGAAAGAATATTAAAAATAGAGAACCTACTGTATATCTTATTAGTCTGCATATTTAGAAATGTTCATAGCAGACTAGGGTGGTAACTCAACTAAGTAAATCAAAATTATGTCAGCAATACTAGTAATTTTACTATGATCAGATTTTAATCAGTGAATTTAAAATAATCGATTAAATATCATATTACATATATTAATTAATAAGCAACGCACAAAATTCTAAAGAACCCGCCTTGATTTTGCACTTATTTTTCTAATTTCTTTTAATTGAAAACTCTTCACCGAAGTCATCTCTAAAAAGTTACGCTCGAATTTTTGCAAAAATTCTATTAAAGTTTCGACTTGTACGTTTAAATTCTAATTTTTTTTTTTACGTTTTATAAGACGAACATTAAAATTTATATGTTAGTAGAAAATCCGAAAGCGTAACTTTATTCTCCAATATTTAATAAGTTACTTGTGAAAATTTCAAAGTAATTCATTGGGTTTTCATTAAGTTGCGTTGTTTTAAAGTAATAAATTGATATCAATATATATAATTAAAATTGATTTTCATTCGTGTAACGTGAAAAATCTGCAATACTTAGTTGAGTTACCACCCTAATAGCAGACTAATGTTGACGAGAAGCTAAATAAGATGCAAACTACTTATATTAAATACTTAGACCAATTAGCCAATAAGTAATTACTAAAGTTAAAAACTAAGAATGCTCTTAATATGATTTGCTAACTATATAAATACTATAATTAATTGAAGCAATTCTTGTTAATAATTTATAATATGAATTCAATACAAAATTTCATGTTTCATTTTATTTAATGTATATTATTCTGTTTTTAGTATATACTTTATAATATTATATATTATTCTGTTTCTAGTATATGTACTATATACCAAAGACAAAATACTTATACATAAAATATTAATTTCAACTTTTATTAATATATATTTTGAGTAAAAAAAGAATAATTAACTTTTATTTTCTATTTTATATATACAAAATTGACTACAAGTTAATCATTTTATAATTATCAAGTTATATAATATAAACTTCTTTTAACTTATTTAAAATCATTTATTTTTTATATGCAATAACTAATATTATATACATATTATTAATTAAATTAATTATTTTCAATTCTACTTTTATATTATTAGCTAATTAATTCTACAGAGTTCAATTGGTGTACTAACTAAACCATACTAAATATATACCCAAGAAACAAAATTTTTGTAAAAAAGTTGCTTTATATATAACATACTATAAATATATTTTTTTACTATTAAACAATTTCTACTATAGTATTATTTATATATTCTGTTAATAGAATATATATATTATAGCAATTTTATATTAATATTTATATATTTTATAAGCCAAATGTTCTTGATTTAAAACTTTTAGCAGTTCTAATAGTTTGTTATATGATCTTCATAATAGTTTGTGCTTTTTTCAAAGCTTATTTTTACAAGTTTATATAAAAATTATATATATTTTTTTTTTTATCTTTAGCCAGTCTCGCTATGACCTTTCCCAACTTATTTTGCCCCTTATTTCAGTGTTGTCATGGGACACAGACACAGACAGCAGACAGTCTGGGACGGGACATCCAGGACATGTCTACCCAGAATTTTTTTTGCCCAGACATTTAACGAATCAACACGTAATTACCAATCAATAAAATTCGTTGTATTCATCATAAATTATTATTATTTTTTACAAAATGCAAACCAAGTGTCTGTATAATTCCGCAATTTGATTGGTTTTACCCAGCAGACATGTCCCGAACATAGTAGAGACAAAGTTAAAAATTTGCGGGACATTGTCCACAAACAATATCATGTTGGGACATTATTGCAGACATGTCCCGGATATCCTGTCCCGGACTGTCTGTGTTCCTGTAAAATTGGTGAGACAATTTCCATGTACAACACTGCCTTACTTCAGAGGGTCTAAAGTTTTTTCAAGTTTTATCATTTCAGGCCCAATGTCATTTGGTTACTTCTTATAAGCCCTAGATGTAACCAGCCGCACCAACCCTGAAGAGGTCAGATATTGGGGTTCTCCAAGTAGGGATTTTACCTGTTGGTCCAATGGCACTATGAGTTATGAATTCCAGACTTAAACCTCACATTATGTCTCGTAATTTTAGTTATTCCAAATTGGGTTCTAATACATTTTACTTCATAACTACAAATTCTTGGAATAATGGCTGCCCAATTAAGTCTGTCATATGATGTTTTAGGTCCCTGTCTCCCATAGTGTTTTAGTTCCCTAACTGGCTAACTTTTGTTATTTCACCTTTGGAAGGAATTGAACTAGCAACCTTTCGATTTGTATTCTTAGAGCATAACTGCTATGCTATCGACCCAAAGAAGAAAAAAAATATATATTTTAAATAGTCTGTACAAATTATTAAAAGTATATATATATTATTGATTATAAAAATCTTTATTAAACTAGATATATATATGTCCAATTGGCCCTAGCCTTTATGTCCAATTGAATATATAGCTAATTGGTCAATTTGACATATGGACAATAACTAAAATTAATTAGCTATCTATCAATTAGCCATATGTCCAATTGGATATGAGGGCTAGGGCTAATAATTTTTTATTGAACTTAAGGCTAGTAACAACACTGGTAGAAACCATAATAATTCTAATGCAAAATAACTCAATCTTGCAGTAGTTCATGATACAGATTAATGCAAACTCATCCTTAACTACATATTATATGTTAAATAGATTTACAATAAAATTTTTATAATAATTCATGATAATTTTAATACAAGTTAACTCTTATTACCAGAATAGTTTTATAGTAATTCACAATATAATTCTAATGCAAACTAATTTACTTAACAACATAGAAAATAAAAGACAATTCCAATACAAACTATCTCTAACAAATACTGTAGTAGTCAAAATAATATGTTTTATAGCAGGATTTATAGTAATTTATAGTAGAAATCACAATAATTTTAATATGATAATTCAATACAAACTAACTTAATCTTAAACATGTATATTAGAAAGTCATTTTTATATAAAGCTATATAAAAATTTTACATAAATTATATTTAAAAATTATGCATAGATCTATAAACCCAATATAGACTTGCATAGATTTAATTTTATACATAAATATAATACTGTAATATATTTTTTTTAAAATAAGGTTTTGCTTATATCTTTATCAATATAAATATAATTAATTTAACAGTTACATATTTTATAAAAATGTATTAAGTAGCCAAATAAGTAAATGTTATAATAAATAAAAGTTATAATTAGAATTAGTGTTAGGTAGCAAAAAACTCTTTTCGCTGATCACCTGTTCCAAAAATGGCACAAAAGGAAAATTTAGTATAGAGCAAAAACCACACTAAGAAAGGTGTCCAACTCAAATAACAAAAAAGAAAGCCTTCAATAATAAATAGTAGTTTAATAAGCACACTTTGTACAAAAACTACTAGCTAGAAGGTTGGAAAGAAAATTTCTGCTTTGGAAAAAATTTTTGTCGAAATTTTGGGAATTCCCTCTAGACCCTGTACTGCAGATCTGTTTTGATCGATCTAATTTCGTGTTGATAAACAAACAAATAGAAACTTAAGGAGTAAACAAATAAGTCACGTGTAAATAAACAAAATCTATCACGTGAGCACATTTAGAAACCAACTAGAAACTATAGAACTTTCTAGAAAATATTAATTTTATTTCGACTTGCTTGGTTTAATGCCAGATAGTATATGGTATTTTAGTCAAGGTTTAGATTAGATTAAAGTAGAAAATTTGTAAAATAGTAGTGAGATACAAAGTATAGTAGGATTTTCAACTTAAGATGGATTAAGTACTTAAATACAAAAACTTCTTCTTAAAAGAGCATGAAGAACAAGTACAAGATTTAAAAGAAGCGAGAGCCAGAATGCTAAAGCAAGACAAATGAATTGCAAACTATATAGGATTAGAACAAGTAGAAATAGTATATATAGTAAGGAACCTTTTAGAAATATATGGTTGGATCGAGCAGAAAAAAGTTAGAAACATTGAGATATCAAAGGAAGAAAATGAATTAATTGAAATGCAATTAGAGTTGAAAAAAGAAAGGAAAGTTTGCTAACAATAGGAAAAGTGCCAAGAACAGAGATAGGTTCTAAAACCGAAGAAAAGAGAAACCTTGATAAAGAGCTCCTACTAGATTTGGAATATGGTACTATGGATTATGGTACAGAAGAAATTAAGGAAAAATTAGAGGAGAGAAAAGTCAGAGTCCAAAGAAAAAGACCAAGGGAGAAGATAATTGAAGAGAAAGTATTAGTTGATGGTGTAACCAGACTAATTGAAAAGGAAGTGCAAGAAGATATAGTAATGGAGAATAAAGTAGAGTGTAAACAGCATAATAATGGAAAGAGTATGATGGAGTTAGAGGAAAATATGGAAAACCTTGCCGTGCATATGTCAAAGCTAGATTTGAAAGATGAAAGTTCTAGTATTGCACAAGAAGATCATAAAAGTGTAAAATTAAATGAAGCACCCACTAGTGAAACAATGGAATTTTATAAGGGAATACAGCCAAGAAATACAAGTATACAAGAGAAACTGACCAAAATTCGTTTATACTTTACTATATGGGACATGCCATTAAAATTTGATGCAAGGCATATTAGAAGATGTTTAAGCATCTATGGTAAAACAAATATTATCTCATGGAGTAACCAAGGAGAAACCAAGGCGGTATACTTAAATGTTGAACCAAAAAGTAAAAAAAGAAAATTGGAGCTCATTAGTAGTTGGACTGTAGCTACAGAAGATGGAAAGTTGATGAGAATTAATGCAGTTTTTTGTAACAGAAAAGGATTGCTCAAGCGAAATTTTTATAAAGTGAAAGTCGGAAATGTACCTAAAACTGCACCAGAGGCACTTTTGCTAAGACAAACGAAAAAAGTATGGTGTCAAATCCGTATTCATTCCAAATAATAGAAATGGAAACCCAAGGAGCTTAGCCTATTTGTACTTTGAATCCAAGAAGATATGAAAAAGGCAAAAAGAACAAACCTTTTTTATTATTATACACGCCTTTTTTGGGTACGTAATCCATATGAGAAGGAGTCATTAAGTTACAACCAGGAAATAGATAAAGGAACTATCAGACAAGAAGATGAGAGTAGGAGATACAAAGGAAAAATTCACAGAAAAAGAAAGCGGTATGAAAAATATGAGCCAAGAATCAACACAAATACGAATAAGAAGAGAGGAGAACCTGCCTTCTTCTCCATGCAAGCTGAAAAACAAAAACTATCTCTTAACCAAAACCAACCTTTGAAAGAAAGTGAAAATGGGAACGAAAATCAGTAGAAGAAAAAGGGAAAAGCCCAAAAGAAGGAAACAAGAGGGCTAGTTTTGAAGAATATCATCAGCAAATTTATAATAGCGTAATTTTATGTAAGGTCTTACGAACCGTAATATAAGCAAAATATTACGTAATATATTTCGAAATATTTCGAAATATCAATATTTCTAAATATTACGAAATTAATTTCGAAATATTTCGAAATATATTATGAAATATTTCAAACCCTTTCAAAATATGTTACAAAATATTTTGAACCCTTTCAATTATTTTAGGACTAGGAAACCAAACTGGATCAGTAGATCTGTAACCTGGATCGCGCATTAAACTGATTTTTCGAAATAGTTCGAAATAGTTTGATGATGTTCAAATTCTGTACTACAAGATCAGATTAGATCTTTTGTTTATAATTAAATCTTCTATTTTGTTTTTTTTCGCTTTTTTATTTTCGTTCTTTTTC
>QKWP01002561.1:32502-49180 GCA_003550325.1 Gigaspora rosea | reverse complement strand
AAATTTTTTTTTTTTGTACTGTTTGAAGGCGTTAGTGCAAGGTAAACAAGAAAAATTTTTTTGTATTGTTTGTATTGTTTGTCAGATAGCGATAGGTTACACTCACAAACAAAGATTTACGTACGTACGTAACGGCAGGTAACACACGCATGCAAAGTGGTACGGTACATCAAGAAGGTCGATCAAGGCGATTCGGCTCTTTAGTCTTTAGTTCGGAGATACGGGTTACTGATCGAAGCTTTATCACATGATATTTGCGTGTTTTGATTGGTCCACAGGCCAGAGATATATAAGTTATATATCTCTGACCAGAGATGCTTAGAAATTCCCAGGTGAAAATTGCAGCACTTTTTAAAGTCTCAACCTATATATTATAAATAAAGAATGGTATGCATTTGAAATTTTTCTAGTTTGTAATAGAAATCCTTTGCTATATAATATACCTGGAATTTTATGTTAGGTAATTTGTTTTAGACCCGGTTCTTTTAATCAGTGTAGTATAGTATATAGCTTCTAAAAGTCTTTCAATAAATAAGCAAAGAATTTAAAAATACATGAGCTTAAAAATTTTATTTAAAAATAATTTTTTTTACTATATTTATTAATATATAGTTAGTAGTAATATAATAATTATATAAATAGTTTTGATACTACTGTAACAAAAAATATATATATAAGCAAAAAAATAGTTAGGTAAAATTTAATTAATATATTTAATAACTAATTATAGAAGGGGCTAATATTTTTTAATATTAGATAATAAGATTATTACCAAATAACTTATAACTAGTCATATGAATCATATAGGTTATAAAAGGTTATAATTCAACACTATCTATAACAACACTCTAATTTTAAATTTTAATAGCAAAAGAATATATGTAGTATTGAATATCATGGTGTAGTAGCTATTTTAAAACAGAATTATTATATAATTTTTTTTTAACTTTTGATAGAACTAAATTAAATATAAAAATTTAAAATTTTAAACCACCAATTGGTTTGTTAAAACTAACAATTTAAATATATCGAAAAATTTAAAGCTATTTGCTATAGTAAAATTTTTATTTACAAATTTTTATTTACAAATATTTAAAACAATCTTTAAGATGCTACTACGATAATAAAAAAAAAATAATAAAACAAGAAAATTTTACCTATATTACAGTATTAAATTTGTTTGTTATAAATGTAACCTAACAAATCCGGATCTTAATTGAGACAAATGAAACTATAACTCATAGTTAAGATCTCTGGTACATAAATAAGTGATGATCTAAGAAAAAAACCAATCGTGCTTTTTGAAAAAAATTTACTTTCAATAAAAAATAACTTAAAAAACAGTGTAATTGAATACTTAGATTTCTAATATTATTTTTAAAATCGTCTCATTAAGACTAATACTAAAATATGTAATAATTATTAAGTTATCTGATTTTAAAAAATTTTTTATTAAAGTAAATATTCAAAAAGTACGATTTACAGATCGTCACTCAAGTATTATTTATGGAAATTAATAATGGCAAAAATTTTTAATTTTATTATAATAAATTTATCAATAAAGTATATAGCCGGTAAAATACCGACACGGGTAAAAGGTACACCGATGAATAATTAAGTGCTAATATAATAAAGCGAAGATCCCTTAGGAGGGACAGCAGAACAGTTATCTAATAAGTGCATGGAATATATTAGTGGATACGTAAGACACGGCGATACTTCAGTAATCTCATTGAAGACTAAGCCAATCGATAAGAGGTGGTAACAAAAATTGAATTACTTAAAATATAGAGAAGAATATATATATTTAGATTTTTTTTTAACATTTGACAATTTATTTTCTCAGGAGATCTATGTTTATATAATCTACAATTTATTTACAGAAGAAGATTTTTATAGCAAAATTATGTATCTATCAACGCAAAAAAAGAAATATTTTAACAGTGAGTATCACTTTTACTATTCTTACTAATAAACAAAAGGAATACGAATGAAACATTACGTTACGATTAGAGTAAGATACTAAATTCGATAGTGATTCGCATTATTAATGCACGCATGTACGTAACATGCATACATACAAGTATTTATTGTACGTAACTACCCTTGATTTCATGTAACATAACACGATTAGGAAAGAACAATAGTGTAATCACGTTTCCTATTTTAGTCAATTAAGTTAAAAAATAAACGATTGACGTATATTGATGCTATACTGTGTACTGAAGGTCGTTATACAATCACAATCTCATGTAATTAATAACGTAAGAAAGTACATCTGATATAATCATTAATAGGTTATATAATCATTTGTTTAACTTATAAATCTAAATTTAGGTTTAACTTTTTAAAAAAAAAATATTTTTTTTCAAGGATATTTAGACATTTTAAGCATTTTGTTATATCGAGAGTTATATCTGTTTAAAATATTGACCTGAGGGTGACTTCCATGTATATTCATCTATTTTAGATGGAGATAAGTACGTTCAGTACATACGTACGTTATTTATTCTACATATTCTACATAGTTCTGCATAGAAAAATTAGGTCTGAGTGGAATTCCTGCTATATATGGAATGTATTGTATACCTCAAAATATATTTGGATAATCCGGATCAACATAAGTTCCAACTATATATATATATATTATATAGCTACTATATATATATATATATATGTATTATATATAAGTTATATATGTTTTTTTAAGTTTCTCCGATTTTATACGTAGCATAATTCAAATTATAATTTACTATAGTTTCAATTATTAAAAAATATCGAAATACTATACGCCATTAATTTTAACTATGAAACAGCCTAATGAGGGATCAATTACATAAAAATAAATTCATATGATTAAAACCATTAATTTCTACAAATATACATATAATTACTGTATATAATCGATTCCTTTCTTTTTTATCTTAAAAGAGTAAAAAAAATATAATACCAAATAGCACCCTTGTCTCATCTTAATTTAATTTAAATCGTTCTATTTCATACTATAATTTTCGACCAGATTGCCGCGGGATTCCGTTGGCGTATTAATTAACTCTTATAAGTATTAGAAGAGTTGATCTATTAATACTTTAATCGGATAAATCAAAATTGATAAGTATGTACAGTACGTACAGTACAGTACGTACGTAAACTATGCTAACTTCTTTAAACGATTATCTTGTAACTTTAATAAGTTAATTTATATCAGATGTATTATTTTCCTTTAACAGTTAATATCTAATATACGTACGAACGTATATTAAGCTAGAATTTCCATAAATAATTAGTAATCAAAAAAAAATATTGGACTTTAAGATCAACATCTTAAAAGATATAATTGGTGAATACAGACAGTATTACTGTATTATCGGTGAATAGCGATCAGAAAGTAAAACTCCATATGATAAAATATGGTTAATACTTTAGTATGTAAGTTTGTTTATGCGTGCATGCGTACTTATGTGTACACGCGGTTCTAATTTGTGAAACTATTCGATATTTCACAAGCAATTAAGATTGAGATTTAATCATGTAGGGGGGTTTTTTTTTTTGATCTACATTATTGTGAAAATTTATTCTTTGAAACATGTTGATTGAAAAGTGAAACAATATATTTTTTTTTCATTGAAATATTTATCGCTATAAGGATTATCAATTTTTTTTTATTAAAATTAAGGGTTTAAATCCTTTTAATCGTCACAACATATTTGAGTAAAAAAAGATGAATTAACGTTAAATGGCAAGTAATAGTTTATAGAATATCAGGGAAAAAGAGGTCAAAGCGCGGAGGATCACATGATTATGTATACATTATTGGGCAATAACGGATATTATTGACCGGAGAAATATCGATTATATTTATGGGAATTTCAAATCCTATAAATAAAATCGACATTTTTCCGGGCGCATTATTGTTTTTGGTCCCGAAGATCACTTAAAGTTCTCGATATGTCAATTTTATCAAGGATGAGATCTTTGAAGAACTTGATTATTAATAAATTTTTTTAAATAATTAATAGAGTTAAAGTTTAACAATATTTTTTTTCTAAGCAAATATTTATTACTAGAAACAGTTGTAATATATGTAATAATATATATAGGGTAATCTTTTGCTTAGGTGAATAGATTACTAAGCACTATGAAGTATGAATAAAAAGGAAAAAAAACATTTTGTAGTCAATATAGTCTTAATTTGTCTTAATTTGATTAAATTAAATCTAAATTTATTCTCATATAGTGGGTATTAAATACAGTAAAGTCTTTCCATATCTGATACATGTTCATAAAAATCATGTGACAAATGCCAAATTTATCAAGAATCTTAAAGCGTTTAATAGAATTGTAAAAATATACTACAGTATATCATATATACTGCATAGTTATCTATTAGAATAGATATAGTGAAAATATAATAGATATAGTGAAGCGAGAGATATGATCATAATCGATTCTATTAATCTATTTTAATCTGACACATCATTTTTTAATAGAGAAAATTCGTGTATTAATACACGGATAAACACATATATTAATCGTTGATGCAAACATATCGTCACAATATTTGTATCTTTAAAATCTTTTTGTCGCGTAATAGCAATCATTTGATTATTTGATGTTTACTTAGTATACACAAATATTCGTTAGTATGACGAAATTTTGTTGTTAATTTAGTTAAAAAGAAGTAATTTTCGTGTGTAACAATGCCTTATCAAAAATTCTGCTAAAAAATTTTTTTTTATCAAATTCTATTAATGCTATTAGTAATTATTTTAATTATTTTGATTATTTTAATTATTTTGATTATTTTGATTATTTTGATTATTTTGATTATTTTGATTATTTTGATTGTATGCTATTAACCGATCTGTATAGAACACGACTTCCGAGACATTATTCGTAAACGCCTCTTTTCTGTCATTGTCTAATTACCCGATGGCGTTATAAACACAAAGTAGAAATTGTAACATAAATATTCTACTTAAAGTAACTAATCCGATCAAGGGGCACACGATTTTAGAAGAAAACTAATCACACGATAATGATATAAGAATGTTAAGCTAATGATGATATAAGAATGTTAAGCTCGAAGGTTAATGTTTTGTATTCGCATACATCCTATCAGAAAGTATTCAGTTTTTTATTTGTATATATAACTTAATACGTAGAAACCGATGAAGAAATAATACACTCTCTTTAGCCCGCCTGATCATTAAAAAAAATTTAATTGGTACAATTATGCATCAATAAGTAGGTAGTACTGCATGTAATAGCATTTTTTTAAAACCAATAATTATATAACTTAATATGTAACCAAGATTCTCAAAAAAAAACTTATTTTTTTGTAATTACGTAACTTAAATACAGCCATGGGCATACCCAAAAGTGTTCCAAATACTCCAAATAAAAGTTTATTCCACATATAGCTATATTAGTGTTAGGTTTTAATCGAATTCGATTTTCAAATCATTGCAGATCTAACCTTGTTTAGTGATAACGTAAATAATAACATTAAAGCAAGGTTCATTACGCGCATTTTTTTCTTAAAAAAAAGTTCTATGTTCACATGATCATTATTATTGAATTTAAAATTTATATATGTTAACATTCCCGATTATATATATTATTGTATTTAATCTTTAGCGAAATATTGATATATTAGAAGGCTGTGTTGGCGCTAATTCCTTTTTTTTTTTTTTTTTACTTTGAAACCAACAAAACATTTTTGCCCATGAATCTCTTAAAATTATTAATAATATAACAGTTAATTTAATATATATATATACTTGTGATTGTTGAAAATAACCTTCTTTTAAATCTTTTAAATTTTTTTTTAAAAGTTATCAGGCAATTATTTTTTCTGCCACGATTTTTTACCATCATATCAAACAGGTAAGCAATTAACATGGTGAAATTTTATTTAATATATTTTAAAAGATTTCATCAAAATTTACTTTTGAAATGCTCAAAAAAAAAAAAAAAATTAAAATAAAATAAAATAAAAAAATAATAATCATAAATAAATAAAAGGGCAAATAAAAATATGTTAATTATTACATCGACAGATATTATAACTTCGATATCTCCTTCTTCATCAACCGAATTACAATTATCATCCGAAACTGTTAATTCTCAATCATCTTATGGTAATTTTTTATTTTTTTATTATATATGATTTAGCGTCATTACTTGAAAACAATAAAATTCATTCTTCTATTAATCCATCCGGATCACCTTTCACAAGACACTACTGTTCCAAATTCACAATCAATTATTTTAACTGTGGGCATATTAATATTGGTTTCCATAAGTATATCTATAATAATGATTCATTTATACAAACGAAAGCTCTCTTCAACTTCAACTTCAAGTAAATTTGTTGAAGTAAAAAATTCAACACTTACTGCAACTATACCAAATACACCAAATACACTAAATACACCAAATACATTAAATACACCAAATACATCAAGTAATATTTTTACAAATGTATCGAATGCATCAACTCAAACTGAAGATGATGATGATATGAATTCTGATCATTTACCTTCCTCACAAAGAAGTTCTGTATCTTCTATCATAGCGATTGAAGTTATGACTGATACTTTATCAAATTTAATGCGTGCTCAAGGTGGTGAAATTGAAGTTTCTACTCCAACTGCTACTTATAACGATGCTTTTGATAATGGAACAATATTATTTAAAGTAAAATCTTTAGATAATACTGAAATTAAAGAAAAACATCCTTCAGAAAGTAGATGTAATTTTCGACATATGGTTTCTTCATTTTTTGGAAAAAAAAAAAAAAAAAAAAAAAAAAAAAAGATTAGGGAATTAACGTCAAAGGTTGATTAATGTTAATTACATTTTTACTTTTATTCTTGTCTGAGCATACTAGTTATGCTTGGTTACTTGAAAAATTCTTTTAATAAAATAAATCACCTTTTTTTTTTTTTAAATAATACTTGACTCGAATGTCGTACGTATATCGATATACAGTTTACAATGTATCAGTTGCAAAGTATGCTCATAAATCATAAAGTTTGTAATTACGTTTGAAATTTGTGAGATTTTTTGAATATTCTTAATTTTTGTCAGCACATATCGATACGTATTGAGTATAGTTTTAAAGTACGTACGTACAGTATGTACATTCGGATGTATATTAAATAATGCTCTGAAACATTAATAGATATTTTACTAAAGCTAAACTTATTACAGTAAAAACTTATCTATAAAATATCTATATTTCATGAACTTACCAAATTTGTAGATCAATTCCTACTTGTAGCCTACTTTTTTTTATGCATAACGAAAAAATTTATCATATATGGTATCAGATATTACTTAAACTAAAGAAATAGGTTTGATATGTATCTTGTGGGTGGCCAAAGCGTTATCATTCTGTTCCTGTCAAATAATTTATTGTCAAGTACTGCATTATTCAATTAACTGTATACACATTTTCATTAATCATTTAAGATTTTTGAGTAACTGTAAATTAATTTATGATTTTCTCCCTAAAAAATTTACGCACGTACCTATTACATAGAGATTGTACTCGGATATCATTTTTATTAGACGCCTATAATAAAATAATTTTGAGTCAAAATCCCTACAAAATAAAATCCAAAAAAAACAAAATCCCGATAGAACTAGACCTAAATTATAACTAATTTAGACTAACTTGTCGGAATTTTGACTATGGATGGGCAAAATAATTTTGTAATAACGACCTATAACTTATCCCTTACTTAATTTTACTTAATATTAGGTAAGATTAAATTAATAATTACATTCTATTATCTATTACATGTACTGTACATATAAAACATATTATAAAAGTCGGAGACGGTGATCAAAATTGATATTGAACGAAACATGCTGCTAATAATATTATTGCAAATTATATACTTAATATTATCTATTGCAAGGTAATATAAAGTAATATTAAGTAATTTTGACCCAAAACCATAATAAATTACCCGAATAATCGGGTAATTTAATAATGCCAAGGTAGAAATTTTCTTGCGGGTACAATCTACCAACACAATTATTACACAATAGTGTTATCAATGAATCAATGAAACCAATGGGGTCAAATGGAGAATTTTAATGAAGTTCAATGGATATTTATCCATTGAGCTTCTTTGAATGATAGCCAAATTGTATACAGCCAATTTTTCCATAATTGATAATATTAATATTATTTTTGTCACCTTTTAGAATCGGTAAGGAAAAAATGAAATGACTGATAGAACAGACGATCGCTTTTAAAATTTGGTATTTTTATATTTTCTAGCTAAAGTTTCTCAACGACTATGTAATTAATCTTAATAAAAAATTTTTATTTTAATTCTACAGGCTTGTAAAATTGAAATAAAAAAGTTTCGTTGAGTTTAATCTGGTAGTTATCAAAGAAAATTTCGTTTAAAGAAAATCTAAATCTAGGAGAAATACTGTACAGAAATATGGTTTTTAAAATTTAAATTAAAATTTCTCGATATCTACTGAACCAAATTCTATGAAAATTTTTTTTTATTTTAATTCTATAAATTTATAGAATTAAAATGAAAAAATTTTTATTGAATTTGGTTCGGGAAAGTTAAAAAAAAATTAAGCCGCAGCTTCTCTTTTACAAACGTCTAAATTTTGAACTAAGATTACTCGATATATATAATTTTTTTATTTTGATTCTATGTGATTATAGGATCGAATTTATCAAATATGTGTTAAAAAAAAACTTTAAATAACGATTTCTCAACAACTATCTATCCAAATTCTATGATTTTATTTTTATTTTTTTTATTTTAATTATACATTATAAAATTAAAATAAAAAAAAAATATTTATTTTGGATCGGTAGTTGTTAAGAAATATTGATGAAATTTAAAGAAAAATTTAGTTGAAGCATTTCTTTTACAGTTACTGACACATATTTGATTAAATTCGATCAAACTTTAATCAAATATGTGCCAAGGTAATCTTCGTTCAAAGTTTCAGAATCTGTAAAAGAAATGCTGCGGTTAAATTTTTCTTTAAATTTCAATCAGTATTTCTTAACAACTACCGATCCAAAATAAATATAATTTTTTTTATTTTAATTTTATAATCTTGTATAATTAAAATAAAAAAAAAATCTCGTAGAATTTGGTTCAGTAGTTATCAAGAAATTTTCATTTAAATTTTAAAAACCATAATCTTAGCCCATATTTCTGTAAACTTTAAATGAAATTTTCTTGATAAAGCCAGACAAATTAAATTCTGTGTTTTACATTATTCCCTTCCCACAAGCCTGTAGAATTAAAATAAAGAAAATACTATTAAGTTTAATTATATAGTCGTTGAGAAACCTTCGTTAGAAGATATAAAAATAACAATCACGTAGAGTTAGATCTTTTATTCCCATAATATTCGTTCAGATAATCACTAAAATCACGTGTAAATTAGGAGCTTACTAAAATCACTAGCTAACGTTAAGGCATGACATTTTGGGCACAAAAATAATTTTCGTTCCCAAAATAGGTATACTCGATAACAAGATACACTGTATAATTATAATAAATAGTTATTGGATGTGTAGCATCCAATAACAGTTTTATTTGGCAGTTGAAATGAGAATACCGTGATCCGAAGGATCACGGGATGATCATTTTGGATGACAAATAAAAGAAGTATCTGGCTTTGAATTTAATGTGCTAACCTGGGCCCCGAAGGGGCTCAGGTTGTCAAGCACATTAAATTCAAAGCCAGATACGCTGTTATTGGATGCGGAACATTCAATAACGGATTTATTTTTCTTTTTCTGTTATACAGTGAGTTTGTGTGAGTCTATTTGGCGTATAACAACTGTTATACGACCCACATTCACTATGAAAAAGAAAAATAATCTAGTATATCAGATATCGTTTAATGTATAATATCTGTTCAAATAATTAAGTTATATATTTACAAAGTTGTTATTTATTACATTTATCTAAAATTGTTTGTTGTTTTTTACTTTTTCATGGATGAAGCATTAAGAATAAGTAAATTCTGTATAAAGTTTCTATTGCACCATACTTTCTTTTGCATCGTTCAGTACATTCTTTGCGACACTTGTTACATGTACAATCTAGCTTAGGAACTTTGCACTAAATGATTTGAATTGTTAGCTTTAAGCCAGATCAACAAAATTGTAGTAAAGATAATTCTAATACGGACAGTACGTACATTAAGTACCTGTACGCTTTTTTTGACGTTCAAAGTTTTTTTTTTGGACATCCATCCATCTACAAGCATATCAAGTTCTGAATATCTCAAATATTATAACAAATAGCTAAATATTTATTAAAAAATTAAACTTGCTGTCATAAAAAAATTTTTTTTTGGATCTTATCCCAAAATTCCGGGTCGGGATACGTCGGAGTACATCGGAATCATGATCGGCTGGATCGGAATTGATCAATTTTTCCCCAAGATCATAAAAAATTTTACTAATGAAATCATTAAGTAAAAACTAGGGCTAAACGCCAACCTAGATCCGACTCTTCTGACACGTTACCCTCCTGTAAAAAAATAACACCAACACGATAATGCAGATTTATTATAAAATATCGATATTGATATCACATTTTTAATCATGTGCTTGTGTTGCCCTGGCGAATTACTGTAAGCAGAATCCGAAATTAAAGTATTTTCGCGTAATAACGCTCATGAGCGTTATTTAGAAAATTGTGATCCCTAAAAATAACACATATGGTTTCAAAATATCGCTCATGCGCGTCCCAAAATAACGCGCACCCTATAGTAAGAGGAGCTTATTCATAATAAAAAAAAATGCACTGGAACAAAGTTTATAATAAGTATATTTACTTTCAAACTTTAATAAAAGTTCTTCAGATCGTCTCGATTTAAGAACAAATTTTATTGAAGCTCAAAAAGTAAGCTTACTTGGTATTGAATCAAAATCCCGAAAAGTTGGTCCGTATTAAGTTAGTGTTAGCTATATAATTCTGGTCAAATTCTGTTGAAATTTATTTGTCGGGTCTGGATTTTGACCCAAAATCAGTTTAATTAGCATAACTCTTGTTCCTGAGTATTTTTTGCTTGTTTACCTTTTTATATAAAGAAATAAATATTTTTTCTTAAAAAATTAAACTTGCTGTCATAAAAATTTTGGATCTCAACAACAACTCATACCGGAACTCATCCCCAAAATTCTGGTCGGGATACGTCGGAGTGCATCGGAATCATGATCGGCCGGATCGGAATTGATCAAAAAATTTTACTAATGAAATCATATCCATTCATTAAGTAAAAACTAGGGCTAAATGCCGACCTAGATCCGACTCATCCGACCAGTTACCCTCCTGTAAAAAATAAGATAGTGCAGATTTATTTTAAAATATCGATATTGATATCATTTTTAATCATGCGCCCGTGTTGCCCTGGCGAATGGGAAATTAAAGTCAGATACCGTATTTTCACGTAATAACGCTTATGAGCGTTATTTATAAAATTGTGATCCCTAAAAATAACACATATGGTTTCAAAAAATCGCTCATGCGCGTCCCAAAATAACGCGCACTTAGTAAGAAGAGCTTATTCATAATAAAAAAAAATGCTCCGGAACAAAGTTGATAATAAGTAAATTTAATAAAAGTTCTTCAGATCATCTCGATCTAAGAACAACTTTTATTGAAGCTCAAAAAGTAAGCTTACTTGGTATTGAATCAAAATCCCGAAAAGTTAGTCCGTAGTGTTAGCTATATAGTTCTGATCAAATTCTATTAGAATTTGTTTGTCGGGTCTGGATTTTGACCCAAAATCAGTTTAATTAGCAACTCTTGTTCCTGAATATTTTTTGTTTGTTTACCTTTTTATATAAAGAAATACTTAAAAACTTTATATTAAGAGCCCGAGGACATCCCTTTATCTTTATGGAAATAAAAAAAAACTTAATATTTTTTCAAAATAATGCTCATGCACGTACTCTAAATAACGTGCAGGTGATTGTTATTATGCGAAAATACGGTAGATGAAAATTCGATGTCTTTCATTATACTGTATTATAGGAGTATCATAGGAATGAATCAATCCAATCCGTCCTGTTTGTAATATGATTAGTTCATTGATATTTATTGTTCAGCTTTCAGTTTCAAAATCGATCCTTAGCAATTTATTATTAAACCAGTTTATTGACTAGCAATAAGATTTAAATCATATAACATAAGTAATCGTCATTCATTCCGTTAGGCAGAGATTTGCCGATATTTCATTCACTTGATTCCCGTCATTTTTTATTAATACATCAAGATGGGTTTAGACTGTTGTTTCTTGTATTTTTGTGACTTTCGCTTTTTTTTCACTGTTTTTGTCTCTTTGGGCTGATCTGTGTTGATCAAAATAAACAATTAGGATAGCTGCGCGACGCAGTCGCGCTAAAATCAGGAACGTATTAAGTATGACACTACAGATCGTTTTGAAAATTAATATATTTTTATTTTAATTATTGCAGTTGATGCTGACTTGAGGAAAATAAGTATGATCATATGAAATTCTAGTTTAGTAGGAATAATATTAATTCATTTTAAGAAAGTCTCAAAATTATATGGATGAACTCTCATTCAGGAAGGTATTTTTTCTCATGATTATTATTTATTATGCATGTACGCATCATAATAATGTAATGGCATAGTTATGTAAAAGTATTATCATAATTAGGGTAGTTGCGCAACGTGTGACGCGGCGCAGGACCAGCACGATCACGCGCGTTAAGTTCAAAATGTATGTTAAATTTATCCGTACTTTTTATCCGTATCACATTATAAAAAAGACACTGGCTCATTTAGCGCAAATAAAAATAAATTAATCAAAGGAAGACCATTAGTTTGAGTGCTTCAATTATTACATGCTTTATTTATTCTTGCTCAATCAGGTGACTATTAACACCGAGAAAACAGATTCATTCTCCATTAATCACAGCTTATACGCGCAACTAAATTTTTATAAATTCTTATAATCCGCAACTATATTTTTTTTTTATTTAGTTGCAGCCCGCAACTAATTTAATAATTGAATTTCAGACACTGTCTGCGGACCACGTGAGCAGCGAGGCAAAACCCCATATGTGTATTCATAGTTGTGGAGAGATGGGTCGAGTGACAAATTAAAAATTTAGACTGCCTGCCATAAATGAAGAGTGAATGTAACTGACCCGTCTTGTATCCGGCTATTTATGGTAGCTAATTTAAATCCTGATTTCCTGTTATTCGCATAGAAATCTGAAAATAGACAATGGGTATATGAGAAATCAAACATATGCGTGATCGTTTCACACACTAAAATTTAATGGGGCGATTAGTATATATAAAAAATCAAAAATAGCATGATTCAGTTCACACACTCCTATATTCAAGATTTTAATGGAGAATTTCAAGAATCAGAGTATAGAACGCCATTTAAGGATAAATTGTGTATTTTTTTTAGCATATATATGCCAAAGAATTGCATGAGGCACACACGCTGGTTATCTTTGCTTTTTTTGCTTAAAGCATAAAATTTTAAAATTTGGAGCGCTGGCATGAATTCAAACAGTGTAATTTTGACTAAGTATTAATATTCCGCTATACTCCAGTTGCTCCAGACAAATGAAACTGTCACTCAAACGATTGTTTTTGGCGTTTATAATAATAACGTTATGTACTATGTTTCGAAGCAAGAGCTTTGTGAAAGTCTCCATAGTTACAGTTACTGCCGGCTCTGTAGCGGCTGGTAAAATAGACTCACCTCCATCAAGTAAACTGAGGAAAAAAATGGTAGAACTTATCGGAAGATGGAGCAGAAGTGATATTCCTAAAGACATGGCAAGAAAACATGGTACGATTTTGAAAGGTGAAAGCAGCATGAGAATTGATAATCAAGGTTTGATAACTCGGAAAAATGAGCATGGGGAAATTAGATACGCTAATCTACAAGTAAGTTCAACTTAATATTTTACATTTCTGCATATGAATGTCTTCTTTATAGTTACTTATTTGACATGTTTGCATAGCTCCAATATGGATCACGCACGTATGCAAATGTATTTGTGCCTGTTGATGTAAGATTTGATTCATCAGAGTGCCTATGTGCATTCTTGGAATCCTTAAATGATGGAAAGCCGGTAATCATATTGCTTTATTTTGCTAAATTATAATATTTTGTACATATACAAATTCATTTCATTGTTATTTTTTGTAGAGGTGGCTTAACGCATTGAGCAGTGCTTCAACCAGTTATTCGCACTTGGACTTATAAAACTGGGAAAACAGGCACTGTTAGGCGTCCAGAGTAAAATTAAGCTAAATTCATTAAAATTACATACTATATTTTATAGGAAAGTTATATATATAACATCGTGTTATATAACACCTTATGTTATATCTCAAAAACGTACTAATTTTCAGGTACTCTAAGTAAAAATATTTAGGACCCTTGAAAACCTCATGAGAACTGAAATCTGGATCTTATATCTAATACGTATTACGTTATATAAAAATACCCTAACTTAGACTATATAGGCGTTATATTAACACCGTGTGATGAATATAATATTCCTATTTTATAAAATAAAAACCAAAGTGTCATGGGCTAATTAAATAACTTTGAATTTAAAATCTGCTCAGTGATTAGAATGTGCGAATACACTTTATCTACATTCCCAAATTTTTGCTTCCTTTACTCTTACACCTGTCAACACCTTCGACAATTTCCTGACCTTCTACAATCCCAAATTACCATAAACTGCTGCTGTATACAAAACCCCCTATGTACTAGACTCGAGTATGAATCCCACCTGATATAAGAAAGATATTATAAGTCCCAATTAAAAGTTTTATAAAAAAACCTTATATAAAAAAGTCTTGATATATGAAGGAGGCCTGGTGAATTAAGAGCAATTGCAATACAGTAGACCGTTTTCAATGGATTTAGTGTCCGATTTACATATCTATAATACAGCAATATTAAATTTATGTATTATCATTACCAGTAACTAGGATTTTTCAATATTTTTATATTTTTTATGCTTACACACAAGTGTGCTACGGTTAACAATGTTATTATTTTATCATTTGTTTATTTCATTTAAAGTTAAATATCACAATTGATTGGAAAGTATTTGTTTAAAATCAAAATTTAATTGACTTTAATAAAAATATTAAGGGAATTGTATTTTGGTGCACTCCTAATCACGGGGTATAAATATAGTGATTGATCATCATCGATAATCATTTTTTTTTTCAGTTACATGCAAATACATCTTTTGCTTCCATTATCACTTATGTCGTCTGTCGAATTTTTTGTGGTCATTGCTTTGGTGTTGTTGCTCCAGTGTCACCACATCATTGTTGTCGCTTGGTGTCATCACTTTGGTGTCATTGTTGTAGAGCCATCATTTTGGTGATTTTTGTTGCTTGCTTTACTTTTTGCTATTTGCTTAATGCGCTGTTTATTTTGCAAACTTGCTTTATATCGCTTCACCGATTTTTTACGTTACTTCGCCATTTGTTTTATGTTGTAATTTCGCTAATTATGCTATACTTTTGGTGTCATTGCCCTGGTGCTAGTGTGAATTCGCTTTTACTGTTGCCTGGTATAATTTCATCAACGTATTGCGCTTATGGTGTTATCATTTGAATTTAGTTGTATGTTTTGCTAGTCATTTTTCTGTTTGTCTGTGTGGTCATAATGCGTATTTGTTAGATGGCATAAGTAAGATTAGGGTAGGTTAGTTTTGGATATTTTTAGATTTGTTGGTTATAGTTTGTTAAAGCTGTTTTGGGCTGTTTTGAATTCCGGGTCATGTTATTATTTGTTGTTTTTGTTATTCTGACTTGTAAGCTTTTACTAACATTTCATTTTTTTCCTAAAGCTTTCTGAACTTTCTTAAGGCATATGATGTTCCAGTTAGTGGTTGTATTTAGAAGTATGACTTGCTGTTTTGGCATTCAGATCTTTTTGGATCATTTGTTTTGGTTTTGTGAATTGTATGAAAGTATAAACTTGCTTTGTATTTTTTTTATTTTTATTTTAAGTTTTTTTCTTGCTTTTACTAATATTTTTTTTCTTTTCTGGTACTACCTCAGCGAATTATATATATGTAAGCTTACGTAAGATATTATATTATGCCCCATAATATTACAAAAATCTTACAATTGATGCAGTATATTACGTAATATATTACATTATATTATGGTAATATTATGGTTATTATTTCAAAATATTTTGAAATATATTGTGAAATATTGTGAAATAGACCAAATAAAAAATTGCAAATTGCCTCTCCTACAGGGGTTGCATACTCATGCAGATCAATTAACTAATGTGTGCAGGAAATAATATTTTGATATTTTCGCATTGTTTTGCAATATTTTGCAAATTTTCGCAAATTCTCAAAATTTTTAAAAAATAAATAAACGATATACATACAGTCAAAATCATAAGTATCCCACCCCCTCTAACTTTTTTAAATTTAAAAGATACAGCTTTGAAACTTTCACAGTAAATAGTACTCAATAAATATAGATCAGTGAATTTTTTTATAATTTTTTATTACTACAACAAAAGTTAGATGAGAGCCAACTTTTTGATTGATTTTTTTTTAAAAAAATAAAAAAAAACAATTGAAATTAATCAAAAATTAATAAAAAATTAGGAT
>QKWP01002561.1:15080-31520 GCA_003550325.1 Gigaspora rosea | reverse complement strand
TTCACCCTAACCCTAACTATTAAGAAAACTACACATTTTCAATACTTTTACATTTTTGTACACAAACAAATTTCAAATAAAATCATAATTATAGCATGTGATTAATTCTCTTTATTAACCATATCAGCTTTGTATTGAGTGCATCCATGAATATTATGCCCTTTATTTAAACAATAACTGCATGTTCTTTGTTTACGAGTTGGTTTAGCAGCTTTTTCTTCAATTGATGATTTAAGTCTTTTTGGTGAACAACCTCTAGGCTTATGATATTCCGGATTAGAAACTTCAGTAAGATTACAATTAAAATTCAAATCAGTTAATGGCTGGCAGTTAGATTCAATAGAAGCATCAGTTTGTACTTTATTATCAGTTTGTGCTTTATCATCAGTTTGTGCTTTATCATCAGTTTGTGCTTTATCATCAGTTTGTGCTTATCATTTGTGCTTTATCATTTTCATTTTGCATATTATGAGCTTCGATATTTAAACCAGTAGTGCGACGATATTTTGATATAAATTGCGTAAGGACCCCAATTAACTCTGCTGTAACACCTTCTGATATTGTGACTTGAATGCTAGTTTAGGCAATTGACATAGTAGTACCAAATTGAAGTTTTTTATTAACAGTTTCTTGAATAATTAGAGTATACATACTAGCTGATCGAATTTGATTAAAATAGTATAACGATGTCGATGTAAAACTTTTTGTTCCTTTGGCAATTGTAATATGCATATTTATTTCAGATGGAATTATTTAAACCAACGTGCATGAATAAGTCCAATATGAAAAATTGCATTGGATAATTGAATAAAAACGCGAAATTGATGACAACATGGCATTCCAAAGTTTATTATCTGCATACATGTACAAAGTAAAGTTGAATCTCGAAGAATTACAACATAATATGATTTAGTCGAAGTTATATGAAAAACCTTTCAAACTTCTTGTATTTCACTACTTACTACATCAGATAAGAACTCCTGTAGTCGAATTTGAGGTACATCATACATATGTTCAATCATATCACAGGTTTCAGCATCGGATTCTTCAAACTTATTTGTCAAATTAGCATACTGTATATTGAATCAATAAAATACATAAAACAGCTTTACTTAGACACTTACTTGATTAGTTGTAATAAGCATCGCTTGATATAACAATGATTGATTCATTTACGCCTGTTAAAGTGATAGTGGAATAGGTGCTAAATAATCTTTTAATATGGAATCAATGTCTTTAAAAATGGGGTTATATACTGAATGAAGACCCGATGATGGGTTTGATCCATAATAGTCTCTGATATGTGTATAAAATGATTCTTTTTCCAATTCCTGTTCAACAGCTACTACTAATTCTTTCAACAGGGTACCTTGATTAAGATGTTTTTTAAGAACGCCATTTATGGATTCCACTCGTTGAGTCGATTCGATACCGGCTGTAAATATTTTTGCGATCACATACTTTGCCCAAAATTCATGACATGGATATAATTTTGATTCAAGATAAGAGCGACAAGCCTCATATTTTGTTATCATATCATTATACCTTAACTCAAAATTTTTTTTACTACTACTATTTCTCATGTGATAAAAATCACTGATGAAGTCTGTAACTATATTACCATGAAGTTTCAACTTTGCTTTCTTTTTTATGTTTTCTCCAAGATGATAAATATATAATAAGTGTCGTGTATCTGGGTATACAATATAAACAGCAGTACTCATAGCAGGATCTCCATCTGTGAACAACACAGTGGGCGAGAGATTATTTGTCGATTCCAACGTACAATGCAAAATCCACTCATAATTGGCTTGTGTTTCATATTTAGTTAATGCTTGTGCAAGCACTCTTAATTTGAAATTGTTGTTGATTCCAATGAATAGACTAAGAGCTATTTCATATCGGTTCGTTCTTGCCGTATTGTCATGTATTATTACATTATGAAATTTAGGCCCTAGTTCATTACGTTGTTCGCTGTTCATCCAAAAAATTCGCATTAATTCATTAAACTTTCCTTCGATACGTGGAATAACCACATAATCATGATCCTGATCCTTTTGATTCATAAGATATAACAGCATTGTGGCTGCATCAGATTTGTCATGAATCCTTACACCTCTAAACTTGCCAATAACATTATATAAATTTTTTTTCTTAATATATTGATCTGGAAACTCTTTTGCTAAAAGATCATATTGTTGGCCGGCACTTAACTGACCAACAACAGTATAGTTATCAATTCTGTCTAAGATAGCTTGTAGAAATCGTAAATTTTTTGGTACAAACTCTATAGTTTTCGAATCACACAAATGGTTGTGTTCATCCACTATACTAGTAATGGTTATTGAATTTACACGTTTTCCTAAATAGAAACAAACCATCCATGGACAGTTCGTCTTATTAGAAGCACCATCACGGTATATACTAATGTCTTCTACTTTTTTTCCTTATTTACACCAGATTTCTAACAGGCATAATCACAATGTCGAATGATAGTTTTATCAACTACATCTAGATCCTTACGGAGCTTTATAGCGACAAAACCGTGTTGCTTTGAGTAGATATCAACTGCACGTTGTACAGTATCCCAATTATCAAAAGGGTCTCCTATATTAAATTTTAACACGGCTGAATTATCTTTAATTACCTAGTTGTCATTATTGGATCCAAAATCAGCAGAGCTAGACGAAAATTCTTTGACTATTAGACCCAAAACTCAAATTACCAGGTGCAATATCTTTAAACCCGGAACTCATAGCATCAGGTAAAATACCTTTAGGCCCAGACCCGGAACTCATAGAACCAGAAGAATCATCTTGAAACGTGGAACTTGTAGAACCAGGAGAATCATCTTGAAACATAGAACTCAAAGAACTAGGAGGAACATCTTGAAACCTGGAACTCATAATACCAGTTGGAATGTCTTTAAAACAGGAACTCACAATATTAGATAAGTTAAGCTCAGAACGTATAGCACTAGGCAAAGTATCATCAGACTCAATTTTCAAAGTACCAAGCGGTCTTGAGTTTATAGAACTTGCAGAAGCAACCAACCCCAAGCTCAAATATTCAGGTAACTCTAAACTCACAGAGCTAGAAAGATCTAAATTCGTAAGACTGAACAACCAGAACCAACTGAAGGCAATGTGAAATCCTTAGAACCAGAATTAGACAATTCGAAATCTTCAGAACCAGACATAATATTGTTGAATTCGGAACCACACTACTATTCAAAAGATAAGTTAACGGTTAATTTTATTGAAGTTCTATCAACTAATAGTAAAAAATAGGCAACATACATTGAATTGTAAAGAGAAACTAAGGTTAGTTAGGATGTCACTAAATCATTAGTGTCAGTAATAAAGAAAGATTTTTTTATCGTTACTATACTTATCTTATTAACATGTAATTTGTAGATCTTTGTTGTGCAACACTAGTGATTATCACCAGTGGTAATAAGTAGTAATTTTGTTTTTTATTATACTTTATATTTTATATTAAATATACATTTTAATTAATATTACATACTTTATTATATATTATGTATTATTTTTATATTATTACCAATATTTTAAACTACTTTTGCACCTCATTACATTTAATTCTATTACTATATACAAAAAACTAGCTCTACACACTTATTTTCGCTCACTCCACAGTTAGCAATTGTCTTCACTTCTTTGTTTTTTATTGTTCTTGAAAGTGATAGAAGTTGTAGTTGGCATGCACAAAGTTTCGAAAAGTTGTTTGTTTTTCTCGCATAGTACCAAAATAAAATAAAACAATAAAAAAATTTTAAAATTAAACCAAAAAATAACAAAAAACATGAAATGAAAAAATAAATAAAGCAAAACCTTGCAAGAACGAGCAAAAACTTGCAAAAACTTGTACACATTTCTCTAAAGAAGTGTTCTTGAAAATTTAAAAATTGCTAAGGTGTGTTTTTGAAACTGTCGAAAGTCATAGTTGGCATGCGCTATATTTTGAAAAGTTGTTTGTTTTTCTTGCAAAGTGCTGAAATAAAATAAATTAATAAAAAAATTTTAAAAATGAACCAAAAAAAAACAAAAACTCAAACAATTTACTATTACAATCATTATAATTTATTTGCTATGAATTTATTTGCTACCGAATAACAAATTAATGTCAAAAAAAGTACAGCAAGAGGTAATAAACAGATATATAAAGAGAAGTCCTAACACCCATTTTATAATTCTGGGGGATTTTAATACTATCATTGACCCGGATATAGATAAATTGTCTAAAACCTGCAAGACTCCAAACAAAAGTTTACCTCTTCATAATTGGCTCATTAAAAACAATGTTGCAGATTCATTTAGGACTCTTAACCTATCTGAAAAAGCATTTACTTGGTCAAATAGTTCTAGTAATACAAGAATAAACCAGATATAGGCTTCTAATGATTTCTTTTTCGGACTGCTTACAGCCAATATTATAGAAATGGACATCTTTACAAGAAGTAATCACGATATAGTTTCAGCCTCACTTGACCTAAGCCACTTGATATCAAACTGTAACTTATCAAAAATTAAAAAGAATCAAGCCAAAAGAACAAATTTTTTATATGATAAGGCAAAAAAAGATGATTGGAACTCATATAGTACGAATCTTGATAATACATTTTTAAACAATACTAAAACAGAATACTTGTTTAAAAGCTATACAAATAGGAAACATCAGACAGAATTTATCTTTATGGAAAATTTTAATATAACAGAGAATGACAAAGCAGGCACAGAGTTAGGAAAAGGAAAAAAGGTAGAAAAGTCACTTTTGATCCTGAAATGGTTCGAGAGACAGGGGTGCTATAACATATATAGAATATTGAACCCCCAGAATAAAGACTACACATGGTTATGGGGAAATTTGAGAACAAGAATAGACTATATTTGGGTTACAGAGAATTTGGCAATGGAGCTAAAGGAAGCGAAAGTAGAAGACATGGCCACTTATACTAGAAGCGATCATAATTCCCCATTGGCAGAAATAAAGCTAGAATACTTAACATCTAACTATAGCAAAGCTGCAGCAAAGAAAAAAGGTTTTACAAAATTAGTATTTTTGTATAACGAGGCAAAACAGGAAGACTGGGTGAATTATAGAATAGAGCTAAGTAAGAGAATAGTTAGAGCTGAGTCAATAAAGAGGTGGATAATTGACCTTAACCCAATAGCTGAAAGCGAAATAGAAGAGACCCTGGACTTAATGTGGAAAATGATAGAGAAAAGTATTTTGGAAACAGCGATGAAGCACATTTCAAAAAAGAAAATATGTAATACAAAAAGCTCCAAAATTAATAGGAAAAGGCCGAGATTGGATAAGATAATAGTAGAGCTAAGTTGATGAATAAAATACACAAAAAGGAAAATGGATAATGAGATGACAAAAGAGGAGAAGGAGGACTTCAAGAAATTTAAAGAATATCAAGAAGAAGTACCAGGTGGAACTAGAAAATACTGACGAGAAGTAGAAAGAAAGGATATAGAAGACTTAAGAGGATGGTGAAAGATTCTTTTTATCAAAAATTCAGAAAGAGTAGAAAAAGAAAAACTGAAGCAGATTTATGAAAACATCGAGAAATGTTGTCAGATGATAGATGGTGACCAAGGGAGAATGATAGCAAGTTTACTAGAGAAACCCTTTAAATGTGCTATAGATAGACTAATAGAGAGCACAAACAACTCTAGAACATTAATTAGTGAACAGTGCAGGTGAAAGAGAAAACAAGAGAGTTTTTTTTAGAAGCAATTTAGGAAAAGAGTTTCAAAAGTAAAGCTTTGGGAAAAGAATGGTCACAAATATATTAACCTCTGAAGAGAGTTCAAGAAAGCTGGTTCAAGTCACTCGACAAAGATATTGAAGAGGAAGAATGGAAGGACATGTTAAAAAACTTAAAAAACAACAAGCCTCCAGGCATTTCAAGGATAACGTACACTTAATTAAGGCAGCAGATATCGAAACACAAAGGGTTTTTAGGAGGTTTGCGAGCCTTTGTATATATTTCAGGAAAATTCTTTCCAAATAGAAAATATCGCAAATATACCCAATACCAAAAGATACGGATTGGAGCTTCAATCTTGAAAACATAAGACCAATCGTGCTTCTAAAAACGTTTCAGAAGTTTACAACAAACATTTATACAAAGAGAATGTCTTATATCATCCAAGGAAATGACATACTCAGAGAACCTAACTTCGCCGGTTTGACAGGAGGGTCTACAGAAACACCGGTGCACATAATTAATGGGATAATGGAAGTTTCAAAAGAAAACAAAAAGAGCTATAGTTAGTACTGCAAGATATGAAGAAGGCCTTCAATTCGGTCTCTCTAGAGGCGTTAGATCTGGCATTAGCAAGACTCAAGCTACCGAAAAAGCATAGGTTCTTTATAACAAACCTATTTTACAAAAGGAGGTCAAAAGTGATTACAGCAGTAGGGTGTACAGAAAGTTTTGTTATAGAAGATGGTATTGAGCAGGGTGAATCAATTTCGCCACTAGTTTGGCAAATCTTCTACGACCTGCTCTTAGAGCATATTTAAAAAGACTCGAGCCTAGGTTATAAGATGGTCATAAAGGTCCCTTACAACCTTAAGATGAATTACTCTAGGGTGCAAGAACAAAGACAGAGTATAGTAGCTTTTGCAGATAATACAACATGGGTCACTTCATCAAAAGAGCAAATAGAAAAAACTATTCAAATTGCAGAAGAATTTTTTAAGCTCAACAATATCAAAGTAAATGTGAAAAAATCCAAATTAATAGTTTGCAATTCAAAAAGAAAGAAAAAAAAAAGAAACATTATCTTAGGTAGTGAGATGGTCGAAGAAGAAGGTAATAACAAAATAGTTAGGTTTCTTGGAATTTGGCTAAATTGTAAACTCAAAGAATCGTTGGTCAAGGCGAGAACTAAGGAAATAGTCAGATCAATATCGCAGCAATTGAGTAAAAAAAGGATAATACTAAGCAAATAGCATATGTTAATAATATGTGCATTCTCCCAAACTATGCTACCTCCTTCAAACAATTAAAATTTCAACAAAAACTGTAGAGCAAATTTATATACTACTTCTGCAATTAGCCAAAAATAAAGTGGGACAGAGAGCAGAGCTATTATCAGCTATAAAAATATAGGAAACTGCAAACAATTAAAAAATGAACTATTTAATAAACAAGCAATAACAGATTAAACGAAAAAGAAGTAGCTGAAGTGGTTACAGACATTCGTGTTAAACAAGGCTTCTTGCTAGCTGGTATGTCAAAAGGAAGTGACATTAATAAATGTGAGGACATCGCAACAAAGGTCTGGAAATATAACTTGGTATGTCTAGTCCTAGCGAAATTGAACATGATGCAGCTAGCCTCAAACCAGACCAGAAAGATTGGGAGCTAATAAAGAAATGCCAAAAAATTGCATCAGTACTAAGGAAGAGATTCACATTCAAATGCACAAAAATACTCAGGAACTAAAATCTCTATTTCACACAGCAATTACTAGACATCCAGAAAAGGAGAATGCTAACATGGCATTAGCTTAGAACAAATAGAAGCCTATCATGTAAAGGCAGGAAGGCAAAGTGGTATACGTTAGTGAAAAAGGAGCTCCTGAAAGAAGAAGGAAGTAAAGAGGTGAAAGAAAAGTTCATAGCAGGGCCAATAAACAAATTAGCTAGAAAGTGAAACTTAGACCAGTAGAAGAAGACCAGAGAAAAAAGGAATAGATATTAGTTGCTAGGGAGAACAACCAATAGGATATAAGATACATAATTGGAAAAGAATAAGTGATAGTTCTTACAGAGCATTGGGTACAAGAGTTGCAGAATGTAACAACAGAAACGATAGTAAAGAGATATGAAGGTTGCAACTATAATAGGTTGGAAAAGTTACAATCGTGTGATAGCAAATTGAAAGGAACGGTATAGTAGGATTTCTGCTGACTAGACCGCATAAGAATAGCAAAAGAAAATTAAATTTGAATGTAGGTGCAATATTAAGGTGGGGTAAGAGGAGGGAAGTAGAGGACGACACTATATTGGAACTTCTACAAAGGTTGAAAGAGGTACAAGATTTGGAAATAGAAGTTATTAGAAATTAGAAACTTAGTTTAGGGTTGGAAGAATTAAGTATTAGAAAATATAAAAAAAATAGATTAGAAAATAGAGAAAATTTAGTTTTCTTCATGGATGGCTCCCTGGTTAGATCAGTAGTAGGAAAGGAAGGAATTGATAGAATGGGAGCAAGTTGGGTACAAATAGGGTTAGATAAGAAGGAAATTGTAGATGCAGGATATGTGGGTACTCAGGATTGGCCTTCATCCACCAAGCAGGAGCTTCTGGCGATTTGGCTAGCGTTATTAACAGTCCCAGAGAAAGCTAAAGTTCAAATCAACACAGACAGTAAGATAGCAATAAACAGTATTAGAAGTAGTAGCAAGATCCGTTTAAGTAGATCCTGGCTAAGGCAGAAAACCAGAATTTAACAAGAAGCATATCAGGTTAACAAAGATAAAAGAGATTTAGCTTTTATTAATCAAAGTTAAAAGACATAGCGGGGTAATATGAAATAAAGTAGCAGATCAACTAGCTAAAAAAGGTGCAGAAGTTACAGATCGACAAAGATGTGTAACATCATTAGTGATTTGAACCGAGAAAATTTTTCTTAATCAGTTAACCGAACTGAAATATTTGGTAACAACTGATTTAACCGATTAAGATTACTAGTAGATTACTTTATGTTTACTTTTGGGAATTCTCGAACCTTTACTTAAATTTTTGTCTTATCTACTATGTTTATTCAATTTCTTTTCAGAACTTTTTGGAACCTTTGTTCTTTTATAATGTCATTTACATTTTGTCAACTGATTCTCAACCGGCTGTACAGGCCAACTGATTAAGCATTTACTCAACCGGTTATCTAAAATTTATTCACTTCAGGTCAGTTAACCGATTATAATACAACCTGTTCAAATCACTAAACATCATTACCCTCAGTTCAGAGTATAAAATTGTATTGAAAGAACAAGAAGGTGGAACAGCCAGTATGTCAATTTATGAAAGTCTTAACGAACCTTAAAATAGGACTAGAATAGCGGTTAACGAAAGCAATCACAAAAGAGGAACCACAAGATAAAGATTTGAAATTCAAGTGGTCACTCTTATGGAATAGGATCAAAAGACAAAATGGGATAAGATGTATCTCAATGAGAAAGAATAAAAGATTGAGGACTATTCAAATATCTCTAAGAAAGGCTACCAGTATTAAGAACTTTAGCAAGACAATGTAAGGATATATATAGCGATATTAGTTGCATAAGCTATAAGAATAAAAAGGAAGAAAGTCAAGGTTACCTACAGAATGCTCCAAGTACAAAAATTTATGGAATAATCTAGAAGAGACAACAATGCAAGCAGGGGTTCCAGCAGCTTTGTAACATTCAGAAGATAAAAAACAACTTAAAAAAGCTTTCTGGGGCAGTATGCAAGAAGAGCAAATAAATACAAAGAAAGGACTAGTAAAAGGCTTGGTAAAGGTGGAAACTTTTATAAAGGTTCTGCTAATTCTAAAAGAGAAAGTCAAAGAAGTCATGTGCTTTTGCGATTGTGCAAGTGTCATGGCATGAAATATCTTTTACGAAGAAATTTAAAGAACAAGATATGAAGTTATGATTAAATGGGAAAAAATTAATGGAATTAATAGGAGAGACAAGATGGAAAATAAGGGAAAAAAGAAGCTAAAAGTTCTTGAGAAGGAGCAGCCAGAAAAAGTAACTTTACCAGAAAGGGAAAAAAAGAAGCTTCAGCAGGAAATCAAAGAAAAGGGGCAAGCGAAAAAGCTTAGAAGAGAGAAGTTTTGGAGGAAGCAATCGAGAAGTTAATAGCAAAATGTGAAAAGCCATTTTGGTATGGCTTGTAGGCGAGTCTAACACGCCTGCTATGTGAACTGAGATTCAAATAGTGCGGCAGGTCGTACCTTGATACTCGTGAGGAATCTGGGTAATGTTAAACTTAGATATTAGGTAACTATTTGTATAATCCTAGATAGTACAATTCTCATAATAAAAAGTGTTGGCAAGACTGCCTAAGTTAAAAAAAAAAGAATACTTGTTTAAAACTGATGAAGAATTTGCTCTGACTAGTAATAAAAATCTTGATGACTTATGGGATATAATAGTATTCTTAAAGCAGCTTACAAAAATATCCCAAGAAAAAGGTTTTCAATTCAGTTTCAAACAAACAAAAACTCAGATCCAAATCAAAAATTCACAAAAACTTAGTTAATTTGAGTAAATAGATTAGAAAAGGAAGGAAGTTTAAGAGTTCCAAATTTCTAAATTAGACCTAATCTCACTCAAAAGCTTACTAAGTAAAATCAACAAGGAACTCAGTTTAAGCATTTCCTTCTGTAGTAGATATTGGTCGAATGAAGCTCTAGAGGATCTCAAAGGCTGATGAAAAATTCTGCAAAGGAAAAATAGCCAAGATCTAGAGCAAGCACGTATCAAAATAATTAATAATAGGATTTCTGAAAGATGTGAAATAATACCATATATTCCTAAAAATAAGCTACCTTTTTTGGGCCAAAAATTACACAAAAAAATGTGGGATAGCTTGTTTCAGCATATAGACATTTTTGAAAAATTGAAAACCTACTACTAAAAAGTTGTCCAAATAATACCAAATTTTTACTATAAGTATATTTTGATGCGCTGAACAACTTTACTTAATCGATCTTTTGAAGTTTACTTAGTAAAAAAAGTTTTATATATAGCATCTGCTAACGCATTTTTTAAGAATTTTGAAAAAATCAGGGGTAGCTTATTTTCGGAGTAGCTTATTTTCAGGAATATAAGATAGATAGCAATCAGAGAAAAATGCTGGCCAGCTTACTGGATAGACTAGAGTTTGGAACCAGGTGAAAAATCATCACCTGGGTTACCTGTGTAACTTTGAAATCAGTTACTCAAGTGAAATCGGTTAGTATAGAGGTGACTAGACGTGATTCGAATAATTCAAAGCTACCGACAGCAGCATGTAACTTATCGACACAGCAGTAGCCCGAGTTAGGGTTAGGTTAGGGTTAGGTTAGCATGTATTTTAGGTAATGCTAGTCATTGCTGTGTCGATAAGTCACGTGTGTGCTGTGTCGGTAGTTGTTCTCTTTGAATTCAAATCATAAATTTTTTAACCTGTGAGTACTCACGAGTTAAATATTGAAGTTTAAATAACTAATACTTTGCATCAATAAATTTAGCATACTGGATAAATAATGTCATAATTTAATGTAAGACCGCACAAATTTATATACTTGGTTTTCATATCACGGAACAGTGATCAGTGACCCGGCTGCACGGCTTTTTTTTTTTTATAGTAAAAAAATTTTTTTTTTAAATAATGTTAAAAATAGTGTTCAATATCGTTAAGTTATCATTAGTAATTTGATAGATAAATATAAACTATTATTATTCATAAACGAATAACCCCGATAGGTGAAATTTCATATTGGTCTAATCCTGTGACCTCTCTTTTCTTCACAGCCTTGACAATAAATAAGTCTATTCTAAACCACTAGGACCAATATTTTTCAACCGTGCTTTGGCACTGCTTACACACTGGCAAATAATTACTCCCAAGCAAATCTTCATATTATCTATCTAGTATACCTGAAACTTATATTTATTTAATGCACATTAATGATAGACAAATTTATTTAATACTTTGGTTTATTTACATACTATAATATTGACTTATAATTTTCACAGAATTATTATTTCTACTAGAATTATTAATTAATTAAATGAAAAAAATTAAACTAGGAAAAAAAGAAAACCACAGAAAGAATAAAGTTTGATTTTTCTTGCTAAAGAACAGAGTAAATGCAAACTATATAAATAAAAACGTTTTGATACACGGGCCAGACAGGCAGTCTTACAGGCAGTCATACGGGCACTGATCTTCTCAAACTCAGATGGAATTATCAAAACGGCATCGGGGTTGAAAAGAATGAACGCAAGGCATTTGATTACTATAAAAAATCTGCCAAAATGGGGGATGCTATAGGAACATTTAATGTTGGAAATTGTTATAGTAATGGAATTGGGCATTCTTTTATTATCAAACATCTGCTGACATGGGTCACGTTAACGGAATACATAATATTGGACTTTGTTATCAAAATGGAATTGGAGTTGAAAGGATGAACATAAGGCATTCTTTTATTTTCAAAAATCTGCTGTGATGGGAACGTTAGTAGAATTTTAATGTTGGTAATTGTTATCATGATGGAGTTGGAGTTGAAAAGGATAACATAAGGCATTCTTTTATTATCAAAAGATGGCTAATATGTGACACGCTATGGGTATGAATAGTCTTGGTTATTGTTATCATCACGGAGTAGGAGTTATAAAAGATAACGTAAAGCGTTTGAATGTTTTAAAAAGGCAGTCTTTTTAATATAACCGTTGTTGCTAAATCAACATAAAACAACGAATCACTGCGAAAATTAGTTGATTATCAAATAATCTGGGCGGCAAAAATTCTGGTTGAATGTAATTTTTTTTGATATTTGCTAATATATTTTGTGTTGTTTTCACTAAGGAGTTAATAAGGGTTAAAAATGATATATAACAATTACTCAAAGGTTATAATAATTACTCGACTATGATAATCATCATAATCATTTTACGTATTTCTGCTAGTTTTTCCACATTTAGGTCACATTTTTAGGATATGACCAATCAAAAATGTTAAAGTGAACAGACCCAGAATTGAAAGATTAGAATGTTTATTATACAGTACTTATTTTATATTTAACTTTTCTATATAAAATTTTGGTGGGATAACATGCGCATGATTCGGAAACATGCGCATTAATGGCGTTCATTGAGGAATCATGCGCACGTATGAAACCCATCTCTATGTTTGACACGTTAATGTGTTGTTTAACATGCTACTACCAAGCCTAACACGTTGACGTGCTATCCCTTAACATGTATATATTCTAATACGTTAACGTGTTATAAAGATTTTTACAAAAGTAGCGATTGTATGTCAATCATCAAGTTTACACAATTTTGACTACTGTAAACTGCCGTATAAAAGAACTGGGTCTTATACACCCCACCAATATTAAATCCTAATTTTAGACCCCGGGTCTAGTACATGGTGGAGCGTTTGTACCATTAGAAGGGAAATTTTAAAAAAGCATGTATAGATAATTTTTATTGGTCGACATATATAAAAAAAATTTCCAATCTCCACTTTGGTGACCCGGCCGGAATATGAAAACCAAGTATATAATTTTGTGCAGCCTAATTATATGTAATTCTTTAAAATTTAAATAAACTACATATGTAATTTATTGTGATTGCAAATTTTTAATAATAAATAAAATATGGCGCAAAACAAAAACATTAATGAATGGGAAGAATCCCGTAATAAAGAGAATAGTTAAATCACAATTACCATAAGTCCAAAGTCATCTGAATGCACGTTGGAAACAATATTACAGTAAAATGTACAAACCTTGATCCGGAATTGGTGGGTGAGATGTTATTTTTAAAAGGTATTCGTAATTTGTAATTAGGTATATTTGCTTTATACAGAAAAACATAAATTGAATTATATATATATACTTGCTTTTACAGTTGCAGTCCAAATTTTTCCAGAAATGGGTGTCATTACGCAGATTTATGCAAAATTATTAAGATCGTGATGATGATAAAAAGCTAATTTTAAGCCAATTTGTTATTCGCAATCATTAAATTTGCTTAGAACTAATGAATTTACAGGCCATTGTTCTTACCCACTTTCAACCGGGTTGCCATATCATCAACCGGATGAACCGACCAACCACGGTTGTCCTAATTTTGCTTGACCCAGTTCCAAACTTTATGATAAACCCTTTAACAAAATTAAAATAGACCAGTTATTAACTGGAAATGAGAAAGCTAGATGCTAGTGGACCAAACAAGAAGATTTTCAGTGCAAGACAAAAAAAAATTTTAAGAACTACTTTAGTAAAGGGGTTTCAGATAGAAGTACATCTTCTGACGATTGGAATAATTGGTACAAACCCAAATCGCAAATTAGTTTAGATTGGTTAGCAGGTTTAGAAAACCGATAAAAGTTAAAAAATAGAAAGAAATGCTTAGAGATTTAAGCAAAAATTCAGCTCTCTGCATTTCTTATACTCTAATTAAGGCAGGAAGTTCTAGGATACAGAGGCTTTTCAGAAGATTTGGTGATATGTGTTTAAAGACAAAATCAATTTCCTCCTAATAGAAAATAGCAATAATTTATCCAATTACTAGCAATCTCTAAATTAACAACTCCTTAATTATTTATGGAAATGGAATCTCACAGAAAAGTGCCTTCTAAAAGCTCAGGAACTAAACTTAAAACTTGTTCTGAATAAACATATATGGGACTCAAAATTTTTGGCACAAATCTGAATTTTGTGATCACAAAATCACTTGGAAAATTTACCCTGTTCTTCACTGATTAACTGATAACTCCAGAGCAAAACCTAATGCTAAATTGGCGACAGTTGAAACTGCTGAAAGCAAATTCAAACAAAGGAAAAAAACCAAAATGGCTGGAAGAAGAAATGCTGGTCGACAACACCTCTCAGCATGTTAAATCTTCCTATGAAATAGGTTCTGATGTACATAATTTCCCAGAAATGAAATTGACCAAAGTTTCCATTGATAAAAGACAAAAGGAATAGCTAATAGCATGTCCTACCAATAATCAAGTACTGGAAAATTTTAGTAGAAATTAAAGTTTTCTTTTATTGACGAAGTATTTTGTAATAAAACAATGGAGAACAACAAAAAAATGATTTTTTTCAACTACACTATCTCCTTTAAATTTCTTTTGAATATTGTCTTACTCTCCTTTGGATTTTTTCAAAATTTTCACCAAAATGTGGGAATCCTAGACCTTCACCAAAAGATCAGCAGTGTTTATTCCTTCCAAATTGGGAATAGGACCTGAATTGGAACCGGAATCGTCATGAGTGAAATTGGTTGATACATACAAATAAACAATAAATAACGTGGTTGGATCTGAGGGCATGTAAAAAATTCTTATCTTATTTCTTATTTTTAGTTTTATTGTTTTTTTTACTTTTTTACCGTATATATAACCTTTTGATAAATTTAGTCTATGTAGCGTTAAATAATTTTTATCATCTCGTGCAGATGTAGTAGCACCTTCATTTTTTATTCTTCTTCACTTGTTCTTTGGGTTTTGTTTTTTCTTTTTTTTTCTATTTGTTTTATTAGTTTGTTTTGTTGTCGTTTAGGTTTTTTGTTTCGCCCCTATTTTATTTTTTTCCTTTTTTTATTCTTTGTTATGAGTAGCTCAGAGAGGAAGTTTTTTAGAAAGAATAGATTATGAAGTAAGTAGATAGCTGATACCAGTTATATACTATCTGTTGTTTTGGGAAAGGCTGATTTATCGGTAGTGCTTACAAAAATCAGTATAGTAGCCAAAGTTGGGCACCAATTCGAGCAGCTGGCTTTGCATCAATTATTACAATTAAAGTATATAATTATGTAGCTTCTATGTAATTTTCTAATAAAGATTAGATCGGTTACAAAATTTAAAAAAAAATTTATTTGTATTATTTTTATAATTATTTTTTTATTTATTTATATTGGTACTGCATCAGCGAATTATATATACGTAATCTTACATAAGATATTACAGCCCGTAATATTACAAAAATCTTACGATTGATACGGCATATTATGCAATATATTACGCTATATTATGGTAATATTACGGTTATTATTTCGAAATATATTGCAAATAAAAAAAATGCAAATTACCCCCTACAGGGGTCACGTACTCATGCAGATCAATAAACTAATGCGCGCAAGAGGTAATATTTTGATATTTTCGCATTGTTTCGCAATATTTTGCAAATTTTCGCAGATTTTCAAAATTTTTTAAAAAATAAATAACCGATATACATATTTACATAATCATGCTTTTTTACAGGTTTTCGCAATATTTAGCACGGTTTCGCAATTTAATATAAAATTTTTATTTTTTTATTTATTATTATATATTATATTTTACATTTATTAAATATACATTTTTAATTAATATTACATACTTTATTATATATTACATATTATTTTTACATTATTACAAATATTTTAAACTACTTTTGCACTATGTTGCATCTAATTCTATTACTATATACAAAAAACTAGTCCTATATACTTATTTTCGCTCACCCACAGTTAGCTATTATCTTCGCTTCTTTGTTTTCTATCATTTTTGAAAGTGTCAGAAGTTGTCGTTGGAATGCGCAAGGTTTCGAATAGTTGTTGTTTTTCTCACAAAGTGCCGAAATAAAATAAATTAATAAAAAAAATTTAAAAATAACCAAAAAAACAAAAACAAAAAACA
>QKWP01002561.1:0-14463 GCA_003550325.1 Gigaspora rosea | reverse complement strand
CGGAGTGCCGAAAAAGTCCAGGGTGGTTTTCTTGCAAAGTGCCAGGAAGTAAGGGTTCTGTTCTCGTAAAGTGCCGAAATGAAATAAATTAATAAAAAAAATTTTAAAAATAAACAAAAAAAAACAAAAACAAAAAACACAAAACGAAAAAATAAATGAAGCGAAGCCTTGCAAGAACTTGCAAAAACTTGCGAAGACTTGCGAAAACTTGCGAATACTTGTGACCATTTCTCTATTTTTCCAAAGAAGCGTTTTTGAAAATTTAGAAATTGCTAGGGGTGTGTTCTTGAATGTGTCGGAAGTTGTAGTTGGCATGCGCAAGGTTTCAAAAAGTGTTGTTTTTCTTGTAAAGTGCTGAAATAAAATTAAAATTAAAAAATTAAAAAATAAATAAATAAAATAAAATGAAAAAAACAAATGAAAACAAAAAATGAAATGAAAAGGAACGAAAGGAACGAAAAGGAACGAAAATAAAAAAGCGAAAAAAAACAAAATAGAAGATTTAATTATAAACAAAAGATCTAATCTGATCTTGTAGTACAGAATTTGAACATCATCGAACTATTTCGAACTATTTCGAACTATTTCGAAAAATTAGTCTAATGTATAATTCAGATTACAGATCTACTGATCCAGCTTGGTTTCCTAGTCCTAAAATAATTGAAAGGGTTCGAAATATTTCGTAACATATTTTGAAAGGATTCGAAATATTTTGTAATATATTTCGAAATATTTTGAAATTACTTTCGTAATATTTCGAAATATTGATATTTCAAAATATTTCAAAATATATTACATAATATTTTGCTTATATTATGGTTCGTAAGACCTTATGTAAGATTATGCTATTATAAATTTGCTGATGTGTAAATAAGCGGCAGTAATCAGGATTGAGTAAGCTAAATATCTGGTAATTTTTTACTAGACATTGAACATTTCTATGCAATGTTAATGTCCTATAATGCGCGGCTTTAGTTGGCATAGGAAAATGTTCATTACTTTTGCATAGGACAATTTGAACAGTTTTCCAATGTCCAATATATTTAAATACTAATTTTTAAAATCTCTTAGCATTAGTACATATGTTTGAAGATGTACTCATGCAATATAAACCTATTGTGCCTATGATTTTGTGCAACAAATCATTTGAGAACTTTAATATATTTTATGATTTTTTATTGATGATAATAATTTGAGTATTAACAAAGTTATAGATGCATTAATTAAAGTAAGAAAGTAATGCAATTATTTTATTGACACAATAGTATAAAACTCATATTATGAATTAAAATTTATTATAAAGAACCAAATTTATACTAATATTGAAATTCTTATAAAATAGTGCAATTATATTTCTTACATGAACATGAGCTTAAGCTCATGAAAATCATTAGAATTAAATTTTCTAATGTGAGGCGATCAACCAGAGATGGCAAATTGAAAATTGATGCTGGATCTTTTTTTTATTTTTACAATACTTAAAAACTGACCAATCAGGTTGTCTGAATCCAACCCTGGTCCAATTCTATGTTCATTGTTTTTGATTGGACATTCAGACAATGGAAATCAGACAGATTTTCATTGTCTGAATTCCATTCATGCCAACCCTGGCAGTGATTATAGTTATATGAGTGGTATAAAGATAAGTATAATTCAAATTTTTTTTCTTTATTTTTTACTAATATTTATTCATTTTATTGTGTACTTTTTTTGTTATTGGTAGATGGCCACTACCATATAGCACTAACTACAGTACCTCGGTACTTTTCAATAAACTATCAAATTTTTTGAATAGTACTCACCTGGGTACTAATTATAGGGGAGGATATTATAATAGGAGAGTACTTTACATAGTTTCAATATTATTTAATAAGAATTTTAAATCTAAGTATATATATATTTATACTGAGTCTTTTTCAATTTTTTGAATCATGAACCTATGAATTGTACCTGGGTTTTTTCTATTAGGGTATTATAGCAGGGGTACTGTAGTCAGTACTGTACAGTAATTTTTTTCTAAAATTTTAATAGCTATTTTCGCTAAGGTCTAAGTCATCCTTTTTCCGTAAGAAATCAATGAGCTCTTTCGTTTTCCATCTTTTGACAACATAACGACATGAGCTAGTATAAGAGAGTCCTCCGTTGCCACAAACATGGCTATATTTCTGCAAAAGAGCTTATATCCAGTTCTTTTGTCATTAGTGCCAAATAAGTTTCTAGCTTATTTATTTATTTATTTAGAGGCATGCCAGTAATTACATGATTTTTACCATGGATACATAGTTAGGGAAGTAATCACGTCTATATATAATATATATATATATAATATATTAAATCACATATACAGTATATAATATATATAATATATATATGATTTAATATTAAGTAACTCTTGGTTTACTGGTCCGTTTTGCTACCAAAATGATCATCTCAATGAGACGATTCTAAAAGCCCAAACCCATCGAAATCCAATTACAGGGTCACAAGATCGTTAAGGTTTTGTATTATTTTATATATGTCTTAAAATAAAATTTTAAGATATATATATAAAATAGAACAAAACCTTAGCGATCTTATGACCCTGTAATTGGATTTCAACAATTTTGTGCTTGTTGGAATCATCTCATTGAGACAATCATTTTGGTACTATAGTAAAATTGTCCAAAATGGACCAGTAGATCAAAGGTTATTTAATATTAAAAATTATATATATTATATATATTTTATTTAATATTAAGTAAACTTTGATCTACTGGTCCGTTTTGGACGATTCTACTACCAAAATGATTGTCTCAATAAGACGATTCCAACAAGCCCAAAATCATCGAAATCCAATTACAGGGTCACAAGATCGCTAAGGTTTTGTTTTATTTTATATATATATATTTTAAAATTTTATTTTAAGAAATATATAAAATAATACAATTTTAATGATCTTGTGACCCTGTGATTGTATTTGATGATTTTGGGCTTGTTAGTGTCACGGGTAAAACGTGATATTTAAAATACTGGATGATCATTAATCTGTATACTGCGCCCCATTTCAGATCACAATCAATCATGCATATCGGCAATTCACAATCAATCTACATATAATTAATCATACATAATCAATCATACATGCTCGGGCTCAGCTTACAGTGAAATTATTCAAGAAATCTAAAAAAGAAATCAAGAATTAAGAATTAGTTAAAAGTAGTTAACAAAATAATATTATTATAGCCTTCGTTAATTATAATAATGTAATAATCATGATTATAAGTCCCTTAGTTATAGTGATTCTTCCTCGATCCCTTCTTGATAAAAGATCGATTTATCCTCAAACCTCTTTAGTTCGTTAGTCTAGTGAAAGTTATAAAAGCTCTATAATTACCCTCTTGTAGAAAACACATATATCCTATGGGATTCAAATATTCTTAATCTAATACATTAAATTTATCACCTTAATAAATATTTTAAACATCAATTTATTGTCAAATCACCAATATCACGCCTCTGGCGAATTGCCTTATCACTAAAATTCTATATTTTTCATATATAAGTTAATAAACCTACGATCCACCCCGTAACATTAGAATCGTCTCATTGAGACGATCTTTTTGGTAGTAAAATTGTCCAAAATAGACCAATAGATCAAAGGTTACTTAATATTAAATAAAATATATATAATATATATATATAATTTTAATATTAAATAACCTTTGATCTACTAGTCCGTTTTGGACGATTTTACTACCAAAATGATCATCTCAATGAGACGATTCTAACAAGCCCAAAATCATCGAAATCCAATTACAGAGTCACAAGAACGCTAAGGGTTTGTTTTATTTTATATATCTAATATATATCTTAAAATTTATTTTAAAACATATATAAAATAACACAAAATCTTAGCGATCTTGTGACCCTGTGATTGGATTTTGGTGATTTTGAGCTTGTTAGAATTGTCTCATTGAGATAATCATTTTGGAATTAATTATATCATTAATCATGCAAAGCCACACGATATGAAAAACTTTTGGGTGGTGACTTAACCCCGGTTTAATCATAGGGGGTGCAAAATGCAATATTAAAAATAATTGATAATGCTATTAATCATTTGCTAACTAATAAATGATTATTATTTATTGATAGCTAACAATAGTGTTTATAATTATTACTGTAAATATTCATATCAATAGCTAACTAATCGTTTAGTTAATAAATGGTTATTATCAATAAATCATTTACCGATATCTAACTTTAATATTATAGTAATATCGATAGTTAACAAGCTCATCGATAAAAATCGAAATCGATTAGTAACACCCCTGTTGGTGGAAATCAATATAAATAAAAATCAATTGTTAACGCCCCTTTCGATAGAAATCGTAATAGATAGAGTCGACAATTGTTAATTTTCAATTTCTAACTATAAGGGAAATGAGGTATTGTAGCCAGGGGGAGGTATTGTGATCAATCCGTAGATCTTGTGATCTAGCGATCAGAATTTTGTACCATTCGATTCGTCTCATCGAGACGAATCGAATGGTATAAAAATCATTCAACTTCGATCAGATATATTATCATTTATACAAAATATAAATTTTCGCACATATTTAAGCTTATGATTAAATATATATACTCTTTGATGATGACTTTGATTCACTAATCCGTTTTGGATGATTTTACCACCAAAATGACCGTCTCGATGAGACGATTTTAACAAGCACAAAGCCATTAACCCCAATCACAAAATATAGATTTGCCTTATTTCAAAAAAATTATATTAGTAAATCTGCAGATTTTTACACACAAACCTTTTAACAATTTCGTGCTCAATAGCGATAGAATCACGATCATTTTGGTGGTAAAATCATCCAAAACGGGCCTTTAGATCAAAAGTTATTCGCCACCAAATAACTGACCACAATGCCCACCTCCCCTCTAAAAGCCAATTTTTTATATACTTTTCGTGTACTAATCATATATGTTTAAAAAATTTATAAGGTATAAAGGGAGTTTTTTATTGTATTTTATTCTTTATTAAACAAAGGTTTCTTAGAAGAAACTTTAACCTGACCACAATACCCCATCTCCCTTATATATTGATTTTTATCAGTGGAATATTACTTAATCGATTAATAGCTCTAGATATAATCGATATTTATCAGTTTAAAAAATTTCCTGATGTTTTGTAACTACATAAAATTTTTATATGTTTAGAGAAAAAAAAATATAAAATACACAGTAATTTGCACTATAGTAACTATATAATTATGTGGATTGCTAATGAATTATTTTTATCAAAAACATCTGCATTTGATATCATTTCTTTACTAGAAGTTTATTTCTTGCAAAATGTAGTATCATAAGACTAATTCGCGCGCAAGGATAATGTGTATCAGCATGGACATATCTCTAATCCATAAAATCAATATATTTCATGTCCATGATTGGCAGGGGTCAATTGGTTTATATATAACAATTTTTTAATATATTTTGTCACATGATTCGAGTCATGGCCAACTTTATTCGAGTCACGAATTGGCAAGTCCAATCATTAAACAAAATATCTATATTTTTCTGTTTCTAATTTGCTAAATTTACCTTTCTTGGCTTTATTAGATCCATGGAGCTTGCATTTTGACATCCAAGATCTAGCGTGACTTATGGACTTAATAGGCTCCAAAATTACATGGTTTGTCTTTAGTAATGGTGCCTACTGAAAATGCTGAAATTCTTTTGGTAAATCCGTCATACAAAGTTGAAATATAAATTGAAGGATATCTACTAAAGTGTTTAATCTTTCAAAAACATTCATTATGCCCAAAAGCAAAAGTCGAAAGCGTTGCTAAATACTGGAAGCACTACTAAAAATCCATTTGAAATGATTGAACCTCGATCACTAGCAAGTCACATTGAGGGAGTTATTGAGGGAACTTCTTCAAATTAAATTTAATTCAGGCCATTATTCTAAATAAAGCCCATGAGCGTTATTTTGTAACTTATTCTGAATACGTTAATGAAATAAATAATATTTACACATTCACTAAATCAAGTACGTTGATGAGTTAACGAATTGCTAAATATTAATGAACTTGTATGAATTATTTTCAATATTTTATTGAATTAAGATTATTACATTCATTCGCTAAATTAGCAAGATGAAATGAGATATTGTTATGATAAACATTAATGAATTTATGTAGCTTATTTTTTAAAGTGCATTGAATAGAGGTTTTAGGGTACTTGTTTTGAAATAAATAAGTCATTTATTTTCCTAAAACCAGATCATATATTTTTGATCATTAATTCTGAAACCTTTAATTGATTTAACTAAATTAATGCCGCGGCTGAAGCTGAAAATTTTATTATTTTTATATGAAAATTTCAAAGTTTTTGGATAGTTTTTTTTAATAGTTAGTTAGGGTTTAGGGTTAGTTTGGATAATAAAAGAGTATAAGCGATTTTGATAGGGTTTATATTTTAAATCGAGGTCCCTAATTTCCATCTTCAGTTATTTCCAACTTCAGCCGCGACAATTAATATGTTAAAATAAGTTTTAATGGGTGGTAAACATGCCATTATACATCAATTTATGATTTTCTATTTGGGCTAATGATGCAGTAGAAATTACCGTAACTACTTTTTATTTAAGTTACAGTACCATAACATGTGCATGTGCCGTATTGTCTTAACTAGGTTGCGTCCCAAACTTACTGGTTTGAGATTAGGTAGAAACCCAAATAATATTTACTAGGTTTCGCAAAATGTCTCTAATTTGCCGTAATGTCAAACAGTTTTGACATGTAATCTATATTACACAAATTTTTACATGTAAAAATTAGGTTTGGGACTTACTCATATGACAATTAGTTTAACTGAATTCATATTAGTTATGTCTGGTAATGCTCAAAGGTTTTTTTGCTCATCCTTTTCAACCTTTGTATAGTATAAAATTTAATCACCAGGTTGTCCATCCGTTTACAGAATCATTATTGAGGTGACCCAGCTAATCCGGTTGTCATTTAAGAATTTGCCAATATAATATCGATACAACTGTCGTCTGAAGTTGACACTGCCTGAAGTTATAATTTCAGATGCCTGAAATTGCACTTGACTGAAATTAGTCTCTGAAATTAGATCGTCCTGCGCGCGTCAGCAGGTAATTTTAGGTAAGTGTAACTTCAAGTGCTTGAAGTTGCAAATGCTAACTTCAGGCAACATTTAAAGTATATCTATAAATAGTGTCGCCTGACGCTACGAGTAATTGATACCTTGGGTTTAAAGTAAGCAGAAAAATCACGGAATAGAAGGTCATTTTTAAATTTTAGCCTGGATTAGGGATTGCAATCATTGTAACTCTGACCAGCATAAATTTTTAAATTTTTGACCGAGGTTTGGGATCTTAATTCATCATAACTCCAATTCTATTTCGATAATTATATCCGGCCGACCTAACTGTAATTCTGATCAAATCGCAGAATTTTGCAGAATTTATCTTAGTCACGGATGGAATTAGCATTTTATCACCACAGAAATCAATATCTAGACGTAGCCATTTATTACAAAGTAAAATAATTGATACAGAAGTTAGTGCTGATATTAAATGCACATTTATTTAACAAATTTGATTGGTCTTTGAGTTTGACACTAATGATCGAATATGGGATATATTTGAGTTTTAGCTATGAACCCAAATTAAGTAGAAATCCCAATTCACCAAACCCAAACTACGTAGTAATGTCGTAACTCAGAAAAATAGTTTGGGCTGCAACCATAGTTGTAACTCGCGTATATGCTATTTATTACAAATTTTATTTATGCCATAATTTTACACACATAAATACATATGTAAAATATGTGTTAAATAATTACTTTATTGCTTTAATTATTCCATCTAATTAAACATTCGAGATTATTAAACTCGCATTATAATATGATTTCCTGAACTCAACCGTTGAGCCATGTTATTTAATTTCTTTACCTTTTTATTCAATAAATGAATTATTATTGCCGTATTTTCGCGAAATAACAGGCAAGGACGTTATTTAGAAAATATTGTCCCCTAAAAATAGGCACATGGTTTCAAAATAACGCCAATGCGCGCCCAGAAATGACGCGCATCCACATTAGGGCTTCAACAAATAATTTGATATATCAGATAGGTTTAGAAAAATTTTATTTTTGCTTCAAAATAATGCCCGTGCACGTATTCTAAATAACTCGCATATACTCAAAATATCGCACAAGTGGGAGTTATTTCGCGAAAATACGGTACCAATAAAAGCCTGGTGTGATAATTTCTTCAATTAAACTTATTGCCATTTATTTCATTTTAGTTATATATAGTGTTATATATATTTGGAAATCTGATTTAAATTGAATCAGAAAATTCATCGTCATTAACGGCTGATCCATTTATCCTATTTTCCAAGTCCGTAAAGGCATTTCTTTTTTTAATTTTAGGTTTATCTCGATTTGTAAATATTTATAATAAAAAAAACAATACTTCATAATATTTAACCGGTTAGAGTTTATTCAAATTAGGGTGCGGAAAAAAAAGCCCGGTTTTATTTTTGAATTTTTGAAGGCTACAAAAACAATATTACACAATTGGTGCTTAAGCCGAAATTAGTATATATAATTAGTATGATAAACTCACTTTCACCAAATGGGCTAGTCTTCAAAGTCAGATGAATCGGGCCGGGCCTAGGCATGATTCATCTGACTTTGAAGACTTGCTACTTGGCAGCAGGCACGCGAGAGACACAAATAGAGCCCATTTGGTGAAAGTGAGTTTATCATACTAATTATATATACTAATTTCGGCTTAAGCACCAATTGCTGAATTGTGTAATATTGTTTTTATTGCCTTCAAAAATTCAAAAATAAACCGGACTTTTTTTCCGCACCCTAAATCCAGATATCCGCTATCCGTTATCCAAGTATCCGATCCGAAATTTATTTGGATATCCATTTACAATTGATATTCGAATAATCATCCGAATATCTGATCTGTTTATCCGATCTGAATTATTCGGATTCAGAATGACGGATTTATCCAGATTGGACTTTAATAATGTCATTTACATATATAATTTATTACATAAATTTATTTATACAGTGCAAGATATATTTTCCGCCCAAAATCCCAAATTACTATAGTTTGAATTTGTCCGCGCCCAAATCCCAAATTCATCCCAAATTAATATCTCAAAAATTTTATTAATAATCTTTATTTAAACAAATAGTATATATTCTTATAGTTATAGATAATATATTTGCAAAATATTAAGATTACTTGTTTAACTTAATCTTTTATAAATAACAATTGTTTTTTTTGGAATTTAGGATTTGTCCAGGTTTTGCCAGCAAGTATAGTGCAGGACACTTAAAGGCGGAAGCCATGCGATTTGTCCCATTTTCAATGAAATTTGATGTTTTTTCGAATTCGTGCATTTTGAATGGCTAAAAATTAATTAATAAAAATATTTAAAATTGACCAATAGCAGTATGCCAAAACACGTGACTTGTCCCATGTTTGGTCAAATTTTTTACGCATCATATAAAAATACTATACTCTTAAACTAATTAATTAAAAAAAAATTACAATAATTTTTTAAACTAAAGGCGCTAAGTTGTTTTAAACTACAAAATAGCGCTTATTTTTATGATATTGTTTTTGCATTAAATATTATTAGCTTTTAAAATTTATGAAGTCTTTAAATGTCTCGCATTGTATCATAGTTTAATAAAAGTTGCTCATTAGGAGGTTCAAAATTAAAATCAGTGATCTTATTTTCCGACTAATTCATAGGACCCGGACGTTGCCCTGGGTTTAAGTAACTCAATTTCGGGTGATTCTTGTAGCAGTGCACAAAATTTCAGGGTGCTTTTTTTCCGACAATGTTTTAACAGGTGCTTAGAAACCACAGTAAGAAATAGCATTATTAAACTATTGAATTTTTTTAGATTACATGTTTAAAGAGCGCGACTGTTGAAAAATCAGGCCGAAAATTGACATCATTAAAGGAAAAATCCGATATTTTATATAGGTTTTGTGCTCTGTCTTGTGATTCGGATCTCTTTGATTTACACCCTAGTTCGAAGGGTCTCTTAACCCATATTCTGATTTAAAGTAACTCGATTCAGGTCTCTTTACTCCACACTCTGTTTCAAAGTAACCTAATTTGGTCTTTTTGATCCGCAATCTGATTCAAAGTAATCCGACTTGGTCTTTTTGTCCATCTTTTGATTCAAAATGATCATTTTTGATTCGATATTTTCTTTTGGCTCAAAGTGATCATTTTTGATTTGATATTTTCTTTTGGTTCAAAGTGATCCAATTCGGGTCCTTTTGAACTTACCTCCGGTTCAATGTAACCCGATTCGGGTCTCTTTGAACTAAGGATAGGAATCATATAGTCATTAGTCGACTAGTCGACTATTAGTCGACTAATCGACTAAATTTTTCGATTAGTCGACTAGTCGATTAGTCGATTAGTCGACTAGTCGATTAGTTGACTATGTAGTCAATTAGTCGATTAGTTTGGTTATTTGCCTATTAATCATCTATTTCATAATTTCATTGCTATATTCCTGGTATTCATTATTTGTTTATTTAGTTGACTAGCCAACTAATCAACTAATCGACTAATTGACTAATCGACTAATCGACTAATCGATTAATTGACTAATCAATTAATCGACTAATCGACATAATGACTAGTAGACTAATCGACTAGTTATTAGTCGATTAGTCGATTAATCGATTAGTCGATTTTTAGTCAATCGATGACTAACAGTTTTAGTCGACTAACTAATCGACTAAAAATTTTTAACCGATTCTTATCCTTACTTTGAACCTTCTTCTGGCTCATTGTAACTCGATTTGACATTTTGGTAAGAGGTGTGTGAATTCATGTGACGAATAGTATTTACTTATATGATTATTCGTTACTGTGCAAACACTCGGAAAAGTCACGTGCTCCGGAAATTTTACGCCATAGATGTCGGCACTTTTTATATAATTGTCGCAGATCATAATTTAAAATGAAATCTACATTCTATACTTAACCTGCTAGCCTTCTAAAACCCATTAATACTTGTTTATTATAATTTTTTTTTAAAACTAACCCTAACCCTAAACCCCTAACCCTAAAACACGCACCCCAAAAAAATTTAGTTTTCGAGATTTTATACTATCATTTCATTTTAATCTGGATTTCATTATGATCTGTCAATAATTAATAAAAAGTGACGACATAGTCAAATTTGACTCGATATAGTAAAGAAAATTTCACAGCCCAATCACTTCACGAGATTGATTTATATTTGACATTTTATCATGTATTCCATGTGAAATTTCTGTAACACAATTCTGGTCACAAACATTTACGTACAAATAATTTGTTACAATATAGCAATATATTTTACTTAATTATAATCTTATTTATAATTCATACAACATAACCAATATATAATGTTACTTAAATATTCTTAAAATAAACTCGACCCAAGAAAGAATGATCAACTTTAGAATATTCTGTTTGGATTTTTAAAACCTAAACAAGCCTAATGTTGACACTTATGTAATATATGGAAAAATATAATGATAAATGAATACGTAAAAATCCTTAATAATAGTCTTGGCAAAAAACGTTCATAATTTAATAGTAATAATCAGGACCCATATCGTAATAAGTTAACGAATCCTCATTAATATCATGTTGATATCGAATAAGTCGAAAAAGACTGGCCTTTGAACGAAATGATCCAAAGAGAACATGTTTTGAAAATCGGAGGTTCCATCTCCGGGAAGAGCCGAAACCCCAAGTGCATCAATGAATGGCTGGTTGTCATATGTAATATTGTTATTGTTATCAACTCGTGGCACATTTGGTAAATTAAAACTTTGTGAGGAAAATTCCGAATGACTTTCAAGATCTTCATGCGCACCATAATCACTAGCGCTGGAAATCGTTGATAAATTGGGAATTGAAAATAGATCCTGGTTGGTCCAATCAGCAAACAAGTTAAGGTTTAAGTTTGGTGAACTAACTTCGGTTAAACCATCAATTTCGAGTTTCGAAGATTTAATTGAAGATTTAATTTTTTCTTTTGGTTTTGTAGGCTTATTAACAGATTTTATAGGTTTGGGCATTCTAGTCTTACGAATATATGACTTATTAAATAAAATAATTTTCCATTTATCTTTCTTGTTTTCATTCTTAATTTTGGGGCATAATTTATTACGATAATTAAAAGCTTCACTTGCGATTCTTCTATATTCTTCTTTAACGTCATCTGATTCTTGCTCCCATGATTTAGATGCCATTGAAGAAATAGCACTCATTGGTAAGCTATAAACAGATGCAGCTTTAACAAATAATTTCCTATAAATGATAAAAGCATTGGGAGTTCTAGAGACATGACCATCTGGACGTAAAGCGACTAAATCGCAAGGATTGATCATGGGCGGGAATGGAAGCTTTATTAATTTTTGTACATCATCGTTGACTACTTGATTTTGATTCATGAAATTATTGCCAGAGTTAATGAAAATACATGTATTAGAACTTTGTTCAGCGATTGAAGTCATGGATTGAAAATTTTCATTCATTTCGCTGATTTGAATTTCTTGGACTTTTTGCCCCATTAAATACTTTGAACTTCAGTTCGTGTTTAATTTATTCTTAGAAGTATCATGTCATTAATTGTCTAAATATATTCTTGATTACCAAGATTTTCTTTTAGAAAAAAATCCGTTAATTTTTTCCTGTTTAACATAAATTGATAATTGAATACACAAAATCATTAATCCATAAACATATGACGTATTGGGGCCATTAACTTCTTTTTTCTTCTTTTTAGGTTAATTTTTTATTCCTAAATTTTTTTCCATCATTCTCAGTCTCTAGTTCGGTTATTTTATTAGTTGCTTAATTTAATGACAATGTTTGCAACATTACGGTTGGAATAACGCATTTATTTATGAGATGCATTTATTTAATATATGTAAATACTTGTTTTAGATATAAATTTATTCAAATAGCTTGCAATGTAACATTAGGCCGGTACATTAGTTCGAGCATTTAAAAAATGATTCTCTTTGGTAATAATCCACTCATACAAAAAATCTAAATTGCCTATTATGTTTGCATATTATAATTGCACTTCAAATATTACTTAAGTCTTACAGTAGAAGCTTTAAAATTGGTGGAATGTAGCAGACCCAGGTCTTGTGTACGTCATTTCTGTAGAATCACAAAATTATGAAAATGTAAATGAAGTATATAACAAGTAAAACAAAAAAAAAACTTACAAATATTATTTGTGTAGCGAATGCCTTGAACTCTCTTTTAAAAAATTATGATTTTGTTGGGATGTTACTTCAAGTCGGCTCGGATATTTATCCGGTCCCAACAGAAGATCATGGACTGATCCCTTGATTCTAATTCATCTGGTCCTGGAATTAGAGGTTTTTTGGAACAATTTTTAAATATGGGTGGAAAATTATAAATCTTAAAAAAATTACTAAAAATAAAAATTTAAACTATTAAGATGATCAATATTTACCTCATTTCAAATATAAATTATTTGCTTTGAACTTGAATTACTTATTTTAAAATATGTCGTAATATGTCGTATAATGAAAGACCCTTACATTCATTACTTATCTTGTGTGTTTGTGCATTTTGACCTTAACGTTAAATTAGATTGAGAATTGACTGAGAATCTGGAATTGAAGGTTTGATTAATACGGAATTTCATTGCGATTCGGGAATACGTTTTCTTCCTTTTTTTTGCATGACTTGTGGTTGCCAAGCTTTTAGTTGAAGCATACCATTACGTTATCGTTATACGAAAATTCAATTACAGATTTTTGATTTCCGTATTCCGTTCTCCATGTGATGCAATTTTTATAATTGAAAATTGATCGGCATACCGGAGAATGGAAAATTAAATTGTCAATTCTGATTGGCTGTGCTCTATTTTTAGAGCGTTATATCTTCGAAAGAATTGATTTTTCAAATCTAAAATAATCTTAATCTGTTGTATGACGATAATCAAATTGTTAACAAATCTTAAATTTGGTCAGAAAATGTCAATCGATGATTTCCCTAGCAGATTACCTAAAATCTCAACAAACAAAATCCCGACAAGTTAGCCCGCATTAGGCTAGTGTTAGCTATAGTTCTGTCGGATTTTGTTTGTCGTGATTCTGTTTGTCGGGATCATTTTTAAATACATTGGGAATTTATGGCCACAAATCGTCATTTAGGACTCCTCTAGCAAGGCCACGAACATAAAATTTGAGATTTTAAGTAACCATATTTTGTAACCATTAGGTTAATAACCTTTTAACCTTTTTTGGTAAAAGTTTCTCTATTCGGCTATAGTATTGCACAGTGTGGTCGGATTTTGTGTTGCCGGGAATTACTAAATTAGGGGTAATTTCGAATAATTCTTATGGAG
>QKWP01002560.1:24704-60310 GCA_003550325.1 Gigaspora rosea | reverse complement strand
TTATGTTGTAAAAACATTTGGTAGTATTTTCTTAGACTTTAAATATGAGTTTTAATTGAAATTTTTTAGCTTTCGCTTCGATTCATTAAATTTTGATCTTTTAAAATTTACGATTTTGATTGGATGATCAACACGTGACATGTTTTCATATTTGGATCTGTAGATTTTGATTGGCCATGATCTGCGGTCCTGAGTCATCCATGGGTTTCCATATTTGGGACGGTCCTACCTCGACAACACGTGTACAAGAAGAAAAAAAGAGAAAAGAGCGAAAATACTCGAAAACTAGTGTTTAAATCGGCCTTAAAAACCACATAAAAATGTCCGGAACGCGATTTTACATATATATAGAGACCTTCTAAGGCTATATACACGAACCCTAACCCTAACTTTAACAATAAAGCCAAAAAGTTAATCCGAAGACGCCACATGAAATTTAAAGATATAGTAAAAAATATATGAAAATTTATACATAATCGACGTTTGATTTTATACAATTCACATGATTAAACACTAAAATCTGATACTGACTCAACTTCGGATAAATTCCAACCGAACAATTAACATTCCTACTTCAATACTTGCGACCCACGATTGCCTTAGTTGATAATCTTAATAATGTAAACAGGTCTACACGTAAAAATCGACCAATCAAAAATTATGAAATTATGCATTTACTAATTATGCAAAAGGTCATGTGATTTCGAGTTTAAAAGATCATCACTTGATAATTTAGTTATAAGTTGCGGATATTTTAATAATATATTTCGGGAGATATTTTTTTTTCACCCTCGTTTAACAATGAAATTGGTAAGCCTACAAGTCACATTAAATAAAGTTCTATGTTATATTACTTTAAATTGTTATTTATTACTTTTATTTAAACGGTAAAAGCACCCTTTAAGCCGAAACCTTCGATCAAATTGCTTCTTAATTAAATTGAAGCAAATGAATTTCATAATTGATTGCGGCCTTAATGTATCCGGCCTAATAAAGTTTCCACCTCGCGACAACTTAGGCACTCGTGCCCATCCAATGGCAGCAGAAACCGAAGCTCCAAGCAATTCTTCCGACCCTATGGTAATTGAGAATGAGTCAAAACGTACAAAATTGGATCCGTCTATAGATACAACTAATGGAAGCACACGTCGTTCTCGAGGTCAATTCTATGTGGAGACTCCAGTACTTTCGAGTGTTGATTGGAAATCTATAGATTTTATATTGATTACCAATTATAAAAATATGCTTGCGCTACCTTATATAACTGAATATTCGGAATTTAAAGGAAAAGTTTACGCAACAGAGCCCACGGTTATATTTGGATGGTAACTGTTGAATGTGTGTTTTCATTTCTCCCTTTCGTATGTTTTATGAAATGTTTCTTCTAGAAGTAATACTTTTAGTTGATTTTCGTTTTAGCCAAATGATGAAAGAGTTAGTACACTTTTTTGGCGAAAGTTCGGTTCCAGGTTCTTCTCGACAACGTGGACATGCTAAAGCCGAGTACTGAGTCATAATTATTCCTGTTATTCTTCACATTTATAAAATTTGGTATTTGTCATTTTAACCATCCTATTAACTTTTAGAAAACCGAACATCTTTTATGGCTTCACCGCTGAAAGTAACTTGGCACAATCTTTATATACAATACCAGATGTGCAGTCATGCGTTGATAAAATACAGCCTGTCCGATATGGCGAAAATCTTGTGTGTATAATTAATGTTAGCTGGTTATTTACATTTGCGTTTTATTTTTGTTAACAGACACATTTAATAGGATTTATATGGAGTTAACGTTACTGCACATAGCGCCGGATATTGTTTAGGTAGTGCCAATTGGTCGATAATTTGTGATACCGAAAAGGTAACTATGTTAATATTTAGTATTTTTCTTATAATCATACATTTTTATACTTATAATAGCATAAAATATTCATTATTAATAGATTGCGATGATATCGTCTTCTTCCATAATAACTGATATTCATCCATTACCATTTAACAAGTCTGTATTGGATGACGCTGATGTCGTTATCTTGAGTGATTTGTGCGATTCGCGTAATGAAGATGACGTCCGATTAGAATCCATTTTACCTGTGTTGCGTGATATTGGAAATTATGCAGGTTTGTTACAGCTCTGTAATTTTGTCTATATTATTAGTATTTTTTTTTTTATAATCAAAAATATATTTTAGGAGAGGTTTTAGCGAATAAAGGAAATGTTTTATTTCCTTGTGTTCTTAATGGTATAATGTTTGATGTATTGGATTATCTTGGGAGGTACTTAAATTCCAGAGGACTTGGTTGTGTTCCATTTTATGCAATTTCTCCCATAGCTGAAGAATCGCTTAAGTATTCATTTATTTCAGGTGAATGGTATGAGCATAATCTCTATACTATAAATACAAGCAATTGAGTAACTGTTTGACGCGTCGAATTTTGCCATTTCAAGGATGTGTGAAGAAAGACAGCTACGTATGTACATTCCAGAGAATCCGATGGTTCATAAAGATATGTTTGAAAGGAATTTGCTCTACTACGCTGCTCGTGCTGATAGTTCTCTCCAAGAGATATATCAAGAACCATGTGTTGTCTTTGCAGGGCATTCTTCCCTGCGAAGTGGTGCAGTAATTAACTTTATTAAGAAGTGGGGAAATAATCCAAACAATGCTATCATTTTCATAGGTATGCATAAAGTTAATCAAAATTTCTCATTATTTATTTTTATATCTACTTACTATATCGCAAATATTTTAGAATCAGAATTCAATTTTAAAGAAGCTATTTCGGCATTTGACGGATTGCAAATTAAAACAATGCACCTTCCAATTGATATTCGTCTTACAGTTGAACAAGTAGTCGAAATGATTAAAGAGTTGCAACCCCGGGAGGTACTGTTCCCTCGCGGAGCAGTAAAAAATGCAGACGACATACGAAGACGAATACCTTCTTCATTGGTTACTTTGTACGAACATTTAGATATTGTTAATATTTCCATAAATTCACAGTATAAGAGAACCTATATGGCGGAAAATGTATGCATTTTACTTTATTTATCTGTTTTAATAATATTCGTGAAACTGACTTTTTTTTTTTTATTCATATAGCTTGCATCTGAAATATATACAACAAACATTGGTGAAACAAAGGTCGCTGCACTGTACGCAAATCTCAAAACATATAATAATCAATCTTCGTTAATTCCTTCTGTAAGTAGTCAAATCTTAAAACAAACATATGTTATCGGAAATATTAATGTACCGAGCTTGATAGATAGACTAACTGAACAATTTGTAAGTAAAAGATCTCCTCTTTTGTTTATTTATTCTGATTTGAGATATTTAAGTTACATATATACTAATAATAAATTGTTTATAGTATGGTTGCCTTATTACGTTGGATGATGATATAAAAACTGAGAAGTGCACAATTTACGTTGATTCTCCAAAGGTTGTGATCTCTTTAGATGGTAACAATATTAGAGTTGAAACTAAAGATAATTATACTAGAAAATTGGTCTCAGATGTTTTGAATCAGCTACTGATATCATTTTGATAGGTTTTGATCATAAGAGGTTTTATTTACTGATAGCATGATAAATTCATGTATAGTAAATTTAATAATGAATTGACAAATATTAGAAACAAGCTGTAATAAATGTAATATTTAAAAGCGTAGTTCTGACAATTCTACTAGAAGTAGATTGTAATTTCTGTAGACTTTGTGATTTTTTAATATTGCGAATAGATAAATTAAATATTATTACTCTTGATTAATTAAATTGAGAAGCATTCTTTTTCTTTTTCTCTCCATTATTTATTGCGGATCTTTTTGAAAGCAATGAATTATCATTCGAAATATTGACCTTCCATTCATCATCATCTTTAATTTTGATTATTGTGACATCTTTTTTACGTTTTCGTTTCTTAGATTTTAGGCCACCATCAGTCTTAGTATTGATCGGTTGTACAGCTTTACGAACAAAGCATGCAACGAAAAATCCATTTGTATAATCCTCGTTTGGACTTGTACGAATGAATTTTTCTGCAATTCCTGGATCATTTGTAATAATTATGAAATTGCATCAAATTAGATCGAAACTCTGGACAAAAGTTTTTTTTTATTAGCTAACCTTTATCGTCATTTATTTCACTTGAAATACCGCGCCTTGTCCATGATGGCAATATATCGTCCTTGTTCGCCAGAACAAAAAGATCAGTTTGATCCAGGGCGCGTTTGATGACATGCTCATTCTCTTCCGCATAAATTGAACAAGTAGAGTATACGATTTTCTGAACAGAACGAACTATTTTTTTTTATGTATTGAAATAGAAATAATTTTAATCAAAAAGAAGTGGGAACATTAAGTGGAATATTAATCTTACATTTAAACGCATGTAAAATCATCTTTTCTTGAAATTCGCTTAAATTTTCAAGACGCTGTTCTTTAAATTTGTGAGAAAGGTCAGACTGCTCTTGAGTTTCTTTAATAAATATATAGTAAATGATACAATAGAAATTTATTTATTTATTTTTTTGTATGAAAAAGGGTAGGAATAATTTTATATGAAAAATATATACATATACCAACCACTAGATGTATCAATTAAATGATCTAATCTATTTATGATTCCTGACCCTGAGCATGATGGATCAAGTAAAATATAACCTACACTAGAATATTTTTGATCCATAGGGTCAATATCCAAAAAAGATCCATAAATAGCTTCAACATCTGTCAATCAATTGTAACTTGTGATTAAACAATTCGGTACGAAAAAAAAAAAACTGAAATGATTGTGTACTTTTACATCCAGCCTTTTGTATCAAATTCTTGAGCAAATTTAGTCTGTGTTTATCTAAATCAATAGCCCATATTTTTCCTGTATTTTGCATTATGGCTGACAGATGAGAAGTTTTATTTCCAGGCGCTGCACACGCATCAATTACATGTGAATTGAGAGGTGGTGAACAAATAAATGCAGGAATACATGAAGCTTTATCCTATACACGCATACCAAAGATGATGATGATGAATATCAACTTATGGTACATAATTTAAAAATAAACAAAGAAATACCTGAAGAATAATGTCATCAGATAAGTATAGAGCATCTTCATGAAGGTCCATGTTTGGTGGTAATATTAAAAGATTAGGTAAATGTTTATCTTCTCGAATTGTCTTTGGGCTTAAGAGAAAAAAAAATTTTAAGACCATGAAAGAAAATGACAAAAAACAAAATCATAAATTCAAATATCGTAATGAATTTTAGGCGTTATTATTACCGAATGCTCTTCAAATCATCAGTAGGTTCTTCATGAGTAAATCCTTTTGCTTGAAAATGCTCTATAACCTTTTTAATAGACGTTTTAAGTGTATTGACACGGATATATCGCGGAATTACAACTGTATCAAAATATTGATTAATAAGAAATTTAAAAAGTTATATTCAATTTAAATAATCCATTTATTTTTAGAACATACTTGACTCTCGAATTTCTGAATTTATTAAATCTTTATTGTTTTTGACCTTCATCTTAATTTTGAGTCTAGCAAGTTCACCTCTTAATCTTATTTCATGTCGTAAAATTGTTTGTTTGTAAGGCCCATTCGATAATGATTTAATTCCATTCGGGGAAAATAAGAGATCATGAACTAATAGAATGGCGACATTTCTTGGAAACTGACACATATAATCAAAAATATGTTTATTTATTAGTATTCGTTGAAAATGATGTTATGAATTAATCAATTAAACAACCTTTTTTTCAACGTCAAATATCTGAGAATTATCCAAAATCGTATTGATTACATTCTTATCTGAATTGATAAAAGTAATAATCATGATAATAAATCATTTGGCGTGTTTAGAATAAAGCTCACGAAGAAAACAATCTTACATTACGAAAAAATTCTACGATTAGCCTTACATTTCAAAGTCTCACATATCAACGCATACATCTTTTTCTTCTCCTTAACATTATCGGCTAATGTAAGACTTTTAATCGTACCCTTGTGCGCAAATAACTTGTCTAAAATGTTTGCGGCTTGTATATAAAAATTCATCGTTAAATTCCTTGGTCAAAAATCTCTCGACCTTAAATCAAAATCCAAAATCCTCACTTTTTATTGGTTAAAATAGAGCAAGATTATCTTTTATCTGAATCCTAGTCGTCAAAAAATTTTCAGATTTAATTAAGGGATTTGCACATATAAAATTTATAACGATCTATATGCTTCATGAAAAAAGATAGTTTTCACCTCTAAGCTAACATTTGTATCTTACAATATCAGATATAATTAATTAGTATTCTTTATTTCATATTTTTATACTGTTTACAAAATCAAACATGAAATTTGATTGGTTGGAATTCACGTTATAACTGCTTCTTTAGCTATATACACCTATCTATTTTATTGAATATAGATTGAATTGTCATAGCCCATTTAAAGATCTAAATTGAATTCGCTTTAAAGGTACATTCGAATCCAATCATTGCTTAGAAGTTTTTTTTTTTTACATATTTTAATATAGTCTCTTGATAATAACTAAATGGTGTTTAAATTTTATTTAGAAAATGTAGAGAGGCTAATTTTCACTTTATTTTATTTTCTAACTAGATATTATCTTAAGAATTGATTATAAAACATTGACCACAGTTTCGATATTGATTATACTAGAGAACAGTGAAATTGGAATAAATTTTAAATTTCCGCAACCAAAATCTGAAGCGCATATGCGAATTCCGCACTAAAGTTGCAAATTTTACTTATAAATTTCGATTAAATGCTTATACGCGCAACTAAATTTTTTATAAATTTTTATAATCCGCAAATATATTTTTTTTATTTGGTTGCGGCCCACAACTAATTTAAAAATATAAAGCATATCCAAATATCATTTAAAATAACAAGCCTAGCCACATACAACAGTAATAAAGGTAATTTTAATATTTATTATTTCAATATTCGTTTAATAAATTTTTAAATTTAGTAATTTTTATTACATAATCTTTAATAACCAACAATCTACATCTAGCCAGCACTAAACATAATTCAGGCCAATCCTAACTTAAATCGGTCAACTTTGTCTAAAAACAATTGTTAGCAAATTTGGGTTATATCTTTTCTGTATACTTACTGGACAAATCCCAAACCCCTAAAAAGGAATTTCTGTTTGTAAAAAACAAATAATTCTAAAATTTTATATCATCTATAGTTATAAGGATATACTTGATTTATTTAAACAAAGATTATTAACAGTTAATAAAATTTTTGACTATGAATTTGGCCAGACCCTTTGGGTTTGTCCACTTTAAGTAAACTTAAAGTGGACAAACCCAAAGGGTTCTGGCCAAACTCAGCTCAAAAATTTTATTAACTGTTAATAATATTTGTTTAAATAAATCAAGTATATTCTTATAACTATAGATGATATACTTATAAAATTTTAGAATTATTTGTTTGATTTAATTTTTACAACATCAATTACTTTTTAGGGGTTTGGGGTTTGTTCAGGTTTTGCCAGCAAGTATAGGTACGTGCATACATGAAGATATATAGCAATTGTAGTATAGAAATAATAAATAGAATGCTCTCAATTTAATAACTTACTTTTATTTGATTTAAAAATCTAATTACTAATATAAAAATAAGCAATAAATTTGGTTAGTTATGTTGTTATAGAATAGGTTTTAATTTTGGTAGAAATTAGTTTGAAAATTAGAACTTAATAAGGAAATTTTGTAATAACTGTATTTAGTAATAGTGATATGCGAAATTGATGTGCAATGACACTCAATGACGCTTAGCGACGCTTAACGACGCTTAGCGACGCTTAATGACGATTAGCGATGCTTAACGACGCTTAGTGACGCTTAATGACGCTTAGCGACGCTTAACGATGCTTAACGATGCTTAGCGACGCTTAGCTCAATAGATATATAAACCCACCTTATTTCCCTTAGTTTTAGACAGATCCAGACATTGTATTTTATCTTTACCTTTATATTATTTATCCTCCTCTCTTATTATTAATAAACTCTTGGGATTTCTAAGGAACAGACACCTTGGAATCGCCCTCTTGTTCAATTAATAAACTGGGTATTATTTCTTGTTGTTTTATACCGAACTGCCTCAGAGAAGTGTGTAGTTTCTTACAGACATAAAAGAAACTATACTTCCCTCTTGCACACCGCTTCACGCCCAAAGTAAGGGATCTCAGGAGCCGTTGATTGTTACTCTATCGGAATTAAAGAAGGCTTCCGGTACTGTAACATTTGGTGCCTTCTGGCGGAAAGCTATTTAAATTATTGAATATTATTAAAGAATTTGGAAATCTTATTATTACTTTTGGCAGAAATTTAATTATTTTTTTTTGGCTGTTACTAACCCTCTTGCTGTTGATTGCACTCTTATTATTCTCTTACAACTTACTTGGAATTTTCTTTTTGTTGGATACTAACTATTTACTATATTTAGGAGATTAAAATTTTGTTAACAACTTACTACTAACCTTTTATTTTGGAGGTATTTTATTATTCTTTTATTAGTTTCCTTAAGACTTGGGAACTGCCTTTTCTATATGAATAGAGCGTATGAACTATACTTAGAACAAATTGAAGTACACGAAACAAGTCATCCTTCCTCACTTGCGGTAGACGTTTTGCAAGCCTACCATCCTGATTTATCCTGTACTATCTGTTACCCTGTTGCTAATTTATACCGTCCCTTTCGCCGATTCTGGGGAACGTATCGAGACAATTATTTTGCTACCCAATACTCACAAAAGACAAACGACTCTTACTGTATTTTAGTTGCTGCTACTGATTATAATACTGCTAGAGCTGCTGCTCGAGATATTGTTTTTAGTTGCCGCTATAACAACGACCTATTAGACCCAAAAGAAGTTATTGCTGGTCTACTCCTTGCACATACCCCCTATACTCTTGCACCTACCTTACCTCTTAATTTTGAAGCTACTCTACTTGACCTTCACATTGAGGACCTCTTACCTTCTACACCTGCTTCAACTCGACCAAGGACTGAAAACCTTCTATTCAATTTTCAAAATCAACTAGGAAGAACTGAATTAAATTTTGACGTTTCTCCACCCAGATCTATATTCACCTTAGGACCTGAACAATTAGCTGATACTGGTGTTGGTTCTTCCACTAATACTTATATACCAATCCCTCCAAGCCTTGCACTTCCTTCTTCACCTATCTCAGAAATTCCATATCATTATACTCGAGAAACTACTCCTCCTCCACGAAATCGCCTCTTTCGCTATTTACAACAAACCTTTTCTCCTGCTCGCACAACTGTTCCTCCATCTCCTCTTGTAACTGAATATTACCCAACTGTTAATTTAGATATAAACGTTACCCCACGCCATACACCTCCATTACTTAATACTCCTCCTCTTAACGACCAAAATTTAATTGACCCTCTCGACCATTATATTCAAAACCAAGACGCTACTATTGTTAGAGCTGACTCTCCTCCACAATTCGAGGAAATAAATTTACAACCTCTTGTTGAAGAATTAAACCCTATCTTACCTCCTAACCAACCAGAAAACCTAATGGGTGATCAAGCTTTACAAGATGCTGCGCAAGCAATAACTGATCTTGCCAATGCCCTTGGACAAGGCTCTGAGAAAACTCTTATTACTGTTGCAGATTTTTACGGTGACGGAACCCAAGACCCTGCTGACTGGCTGAAGGAATTTCGAAGAGCCGCTACTGCCAACCGATGGAGTGCTGAACGGAAACTTCAGCTTGCTCCTGTGTACCTTAAAGGTGTTGCTCTAGACTGGTATACTGCTTTAAACCCGGTACCCAATGTTTTTAATGATAACAACAACCAGAACCGAAGTTTCCAGCATCTTTTTAAGACACGTTTCTATACTACTAAGCAAAAGGCCCTTTGGCAAAAACAACTTTTCGAAATTAAGCAAGGACCCACAGAAACGGTGGATGGATATGTCAACCGATTTCGTACATTGCAAACGAAAGTGGACCCAACCGGTGTTTTTCCCGCTGATTTTGTTAAACAACTTTTTATCCAAGGCTTACGTTCTGAGTATGCAGTTAATGTTCAAGCTGCTATACCTAATACCCTGACCGATGCTATTGAAGTAGCCCTCCGCTGGGAAACTGGAAAATTAATGACTACCCCTACTACCAATACCGACCAAGCTATTCAACAACTTACAGACCAAATTGCTAAGCTTAGTATTAATTTAGCCCAGACACAGACCACACCTACCTCTTCTGTTAATTATGCTGACAACCGTGCCCAAACCCCTCGAATGAAAGAGCCTCCTATCTGCTATTATTGTGGACGCACTGGACATTTTATTCGTGATTGCAATAGTAGAAAACAGGACCAACGACAAGGATCCAATTCTCGTCGTAATAATAATAACAATAACCGGAACAGAAATAACAACCAAAATAGGGACCGAAATGGTCGCTCTTCTGATCGCTATTCCAATAACAGAGACCGTTCTCGCAGTCGCAATAATTCTCGTCCTAGAAGCCAATCTAGAGATAATAATTATAGAAGCCGAAATAATGATAACTATCACTCTTACCAAAACTCCTCTAATCGATCTCCTTCGCCTTATCATCGAAGTGTTAATTATCTTACACAAAATCAGACTCAGACACCCTCTCTTACTGCTAGCAAGTGGAAAACGCTACTCAATAATCCATCTATCCGAGGTGCCTTGGCTACTCACCTGTATGAGGAAGCCAAAAATGCCAACCTTGTTCAAACCCCTGCGTATACTACACCTGTCAAATGTAATGTCTCTCTTCAGAATAAACCTTACCAAGCTATTATTGATAGTGGTGCTTCAATCAGCATGATTGCTCACAAGGCAGTCAAAGAACTTGGATTGACTATTGAAAAGGCCTCTAACAGCCTTATTGTTCCTGCAGTTGGAACTTCCACTCGGCCTTTAGGGATTATAAAAGACCTGCCAATTGAAATTGATCACATTACTATCCCTCTTACTGTAGAAGTAGTAGACACTACTTCTTACTCTCTTCTATTAGGCAATGACTGGAATCAAAAAGTGGAAGCAAATTATAATTGGAAAAATGGTTGTTATACTTTTAAATGGGAAAACAAGAAACATACTATCCCTACTACTTATGAAAGTAACCAACCTCTACCCAGTCAACCCACTGTGACTGCACCAGATGAATTAGACCTTTATGAACCAGAATACTTATACCCTCGAGAAGCTTATACTTTCGATCGAGAAGACTCAGACCAATCTCTTTCACTAGAAGAAAATGAATGGACCACTTATCATTCTCGCCGTAGAAACAGAAAAGCTCCTAAACAGCGTGTCTGTGGAAATTGTGGTTCTCCTGACCACCTCTTTGCAAATTGTCCTACCAACCAATGTAATCGATGCCAGGAATTTGGCCACATCGCTGTTAAATGCCCTAAACAAGCCCCAAGACGTACCACCTGCCCTACTTGTCATGACTCCAACCACCTATATAGGGACTGCCCCAATAATGTCTGCAGAGGATGCAGTACATTAGGACATATTGAAGCCTACTGTCCTCTTGCCACTTGGAAAAGACAAAATTTGGTTTACCAGTGTGGATGTACTCTTGATCAAGTTGATAGTAATCGCCTACCTAACCATAGCACTCGCCGTACCCACCATTGTTGTCAATGTAGAGTTCCTAACAGACCTGAAGTCCTTAGACTTCTTGAAGAGAAACTTGTTTGCCCTGGATGCTATTCTGACTTTCACTGTGCTCTAGACCGAGAAGACCCTAGGAGTATCCATTTCTTCACCCAAGGTGAAGGACGTGGAATGCTTGTTAATTGCAAAGTATGTAATAAAGCAGATACAAGACCTAGAATGTGTCAATTAGACAGTCTTCGGGAAGAATTATGGTTTTGTGAATTAGAACACCTTTACGCATACAAGGCTAGCCAGGATATCCAGTATAATCCTAATTATAACCTCTGGACTCGAATCAAACGTTATACTGAATCAACAAAGAATGCCGGACACCAATATGAAATGAACCAGACCAGAATTTACCGACTTGCGAAGATTCTCTTGGATGAAAATGACCAGACCATTGCCCAGGCCCTAGAACCTCTAACCTCTGACCGCATAACTCAACCCTGGAGCTATAAGGAAATGCAACTTATATTGCAAGCTGAATCAGACTTACTATCAGAAAATGATATTGACCCGCTACAAGCAATTTTAGACGAATCCTTCGACACTAGCCACCCAGACTATGACCAGAAGTATGCCCTCGCTGTACTTCGAAGAAACTTTACAGTTCCTGTTGACCTCTGTCAGGAATGTTTACATGTTAAACACCAAGAGGAATTGAATGCAAATCAAGGGTATTGTGATGATTGCAAACTTCCAGACCCAGAAATTTACTCTCCACCTGCTGAAGAAACAGTTAAGGAAATCGATGATGGTTCACAGTTTTATCAGCTTCAACAACAAGTACAACAACAGGATCAATTGATAAAACAATTACAAGCAAGAATTGAAACCTTGGAAACTACCAATGCTGCTTTATTATGCTTTTTCCGAGAAGAAGCCCAAAATGCCCACCATCGAGCTAATGCCTTGGATACACTTTGTCAAAATTTTTAGAGAATCCTAGGCAGGATCATAAACTACCTGTCGACCCAGACCAGAACCTTATACCCAAATTTGTAAATATTATTACTCTTGAACATGAAGAATATACCCTATCGACCCAGACTTCTTTAAATATTGGACCACTTAATAAAGAACAAGGCCTAGCTTTTCGGAAATTATTAGAAGAATTTGCAGACCTCTTTGCAAATGATATAACTGAGCTAGGACGAACCAACTTGGTTACTCACCGAATCTATACTGAGGATGTACACCCTATTCGTTCCCGGCCTTATTCTGTACCTCCTAATGAACAAGAATTTATACAAGAAGAAATCCAAAGAATGTTAGAACATAAACTCATTCAACCCTCTGATAGCCCTTGGACCTCACCTGTTGTTCTAGTACGAAAGAAAAATGGCAAATTACGATTCTGTGTAGACTACAGAAAAGTAAATGCTGTTACCAAAAAGGATGCTTACCCTCTGCCTCGTATTGATGAAATGCTTAATGCCCTTACAGGATGCTCTTGGTTCTCTACTCTCGATCTTGCGAGTGGATATTGGCAAGTTGCCATGGACCCCCGTGACAAAGAGAAAACTGCCTTTACTACACGATACGGAATTTATGAATTTAATGTAATGCCTTTTGGTCTTTGCAATGCTCCTGCAACTTTTCAAAGGCTGATGGATCGTGTATATAAAGGAATTGCATGGAAATTTGTAGTTGTGTACTTAGACGATACAATTGTTTATTCGAGAACATTTGATGAACATTTAACCCATTTAAAAAGAGTATTTAATAGAATTAAACAAGCAGGACTCAGACTTAATATAGAAAAGTGTACTTTCTGGATGCACCAACTACCATTTCTTGGACACTTAATCTCTGCTAACGGTATCGCCCCTGACCCTCAAAAAGTAGAAGCTGTCCAACGGATTCAACCTCCTAAAAACCTTACAGCCCTTCGATCTTTCCTTGGACTTGCGGGATACTATCGCCAATTTATTCAAAACTTTTCATCAATCGCTCGCCCTTTGAATTCTCTTCTACAAAAGAATGAACCCTATCACTGGCAAGACAAACAACAAAAAGCTTTTGAAGAATTAAAATCTAGACTCATTACTGCTCCTATATTAGCCTACCCCAATTTTAAAGAGACATTTATACTTGCTACCGATGCTTCTTATAATGGCTTTGGTGCCACACTAAGCCAACTAGATAGGAATGGAAAAGAACACCCGATTGCCTATGCTAGTAAAAGTTTGCGAAAAGAAGAAATGAATTATGCAGCAACTGAACTTGAATGTGCTGCAGTTGTATGGGCCATAGAACATTTTCACAAATATTTAGGCGCTACAAAATTCATCTTAGTTACAGACCACTCAGCATTAAAATGGTTACGTACTGCTGAACCCAAAGGAAGAATTGGAAGATGGATCTTGAAGCTCCAACCATACAATTTTGGAATTATTCATAAACCAGGCCGAATTCATTCGAATGTTGATGCCCTCTCTCGGTTACCGACTCAGACCATTGTACCTAATAAATTATATGAATCTTGACCAATATCATAATCTTTACCACTATTTGGACACAGACCAATTTCCAGATGGATTTACTGACCAAGAACAAAAACGACTAATGACCCAGGCTAAATACTTTGAAGTTAGACATCACCTTCTCTATAAAAAGAATAAAAGGAACCCAGACAGGCCACTTAGAGTTATAAAATGGACAGAAGTTGAACCAGTATTATATATGATGCATAAGCACCCCACTGCTGGACATTTGGGAACTGACGCTATGTATTATAAAATATCTGACCGCTATTATTGGGATCAAATGTATAGAGATATACAAGAATATGTGAAGACTTGTGAGGAATGCCAAAGAAGACAAAAAGGTCATAGGAAAGAACCTTTACACCCTATACAAATAGGAAGAGCTTTCGAACGTGTTGGAATTGACCTTGTAGGCCCTTTGCCTATAACTAAACAAAACAATCGATATATTATTGTCGCTACCGAATACCTGACACGATGGCCAGAAGCTCGTGCTGTTCCAGATGCTAGTGCTAATACACTCGCTCAGTTTATCTTTGAAGAGATAATCTGTAGACATGGAACTCCAAAAATTATCTTATCAGACCAAGGTCGCAATTTTATTAGCGAAACTATTAGAATTCTCTGCGAGAAATTTCTTATCAAGCACAAATTCTCTTCTCCCTACCACCCTCAGACAAATGGGATGGTGGAAAGATTTAATAGAACATTGTGTGAATCACTTGCAAAAGTGAAAGGAGATGATGATTGGGATTTGCATATACCTGCTGTTCTCTTAGCATATAGAACAAAAAGACATGCTACCACAGGATATACTCCCTTTCAACTTATATATGGAAGATATGCTACCTTACCAATCGAAGCACTTTTTCCCGTAGAATCTGTAGAAAGTAATAATGAAATAGACTTACAAGGAAGTATCCTCCAACGCGCTTATGATTTAATAGAGAAATTACCAAACTACCAGAATCAGGCCAGACAAAATACCGAACGATCACAGCAAAAACAAAAAGCCCGTTTTGATGCCAATATTCGAACAGAGACATTTGAAATTGGTGATAAAGTGTGGATACAAAGAAAGGAACTAGAAGCCTCTCGCTCAGCCAAATTTGAAGATAAAAGATTTGGACCTTTTCTTATCCATGAGAAATTAGACAATGGTGCTTATAAATTACGGACAATAGAAGGAAAAATTTTACAAAAATACTATAATAGTGATCGTCTTGCTAAATATCACGAGCCACAAACTTGGGAACCAGTAGTTGTTATTGATTCCCCTAGAAATTTCTAGAAGAAATTTGATCTACAAGGGGATGAAACACACAATTTAATTCGTAAAACCTCAAAATGTATTTATACAACTACCCCTTTTGGAATTTTCCCAAAAATGACTACCCCTACATTGCAACCTCAAACCTTGTTAGCCCTCCAATACCTTTTTCAGACATGGAAACAAGATAATGCCGCCCAAAATTATGCATTGTGGATTACATCACAATGTGTATGGTTATGTGATAATAATGATACCACTCAGACTATTGACCTTACTAATGTAATTACTTCTTTTCTTGAGCCAGACTCAAATAATTTTCTGAACACTCTAGAAGACACAGAGCAGTTAGAAATTAATTCACCAGGAGTAAATGACACAGAAGAAATAAACCCAAACTTGGAACTGGAAGACATACAGGAAGAAACATTAACTGTTCCAACTACTAATCCCCAAGAAGACACTCCTGCTCCATTACCTGGGAAATTAACCAAAATTATACAAGATATTATTCAACCTTGTGGACCTCTAACTCAGACATCTATTCCTCTATATACTGGAATAACGTATCAAGAGAAATTGCAGAAAATTCTCAAACGAATTAAAACTCGAACTAGAAACAGACAAGACCAGACTAAGCTGCTCGAAGCTTATTATTATCTTGGTAACCTTATAGACAAGTACCCTGATGCTCATGAAGATATTCAATCAATAATTGAGAAGACTCAAGGAGAAAGAAGAGCCCGAGACACATGGAAGTGTGCCAGACGGATGAAATTGCTTTTCTCTAATCGACCTCTAGAAAATATCTCTCGAACAACCTATATTACTTATACAATGATTACGAGGTTAACTGATGCCGAACTTTCTCAAGTCCTTCCCCAAATTAGAACTCACGGAGTTCGTTCTTAAAGGGGAGAGAAATGTTATAGAATAGGTTTTAATTTTGGTAGAAATTAGTTTGAAAATTAGAACTTAATAAGGAAATTTTGTAATAACTGTATTTAGTAATAGTGATATGCGAAATTGATGTGCAATGACACTCAATGACGCTTAGCGACGCTTAACGACGCTTAGCGACGCTTAATGACGCTTAGCGACGCTTAACGACGCTTAGTGACGCTTAATGACGCTTAGCGACGCTTAACGACGCTTAGCGACGCTTAGCTCAATAGATATATAAACCCACCTTATTTCCCTTAGTTTTAGACAGATCCAGACATTGTATTTTATCTTTACCTTTATATTATTTATCCTCCTCTCTTATTATTAATAAACTCTTGGGATTTCTAAGGAACAGACACCTTGGAATAGCCCTCTTGTTCAATTAATAAACTGGGTATTATCTCTTGTTGTTTTATACCGAACTGCCTCAGAGAAGTGTGTAGTTTCTTACAGACATAAAAGAAACTATACTTCCCTCTTGCACACCGCTTCACGCCCAAAGTAAGGGATCTCAGGAGCCGTGTAATTGTTACTCTATCGGAATTAAAGAAGGCTTCCGGTACTGTAACAATGTATATAAGTATATCAAATATTACTTACCATTAGAAACTTCAATATAATTAATCATTGACTAATTTGAGAAGATAAATATCATTACCTGTATTTACTATATTGACAGACTCAGAAATTTTTACAATAACATATTAATAATATTTTAAAGAAAATTACTACAAATCACCACTGGTAATCATCACCGGTGATCTACAATGCATAAAACAAAATAAACAAAACAAATTAAATAAAAATTAAATCACTTTAATATTAGGGTAAGGGTGAGAACTAGGATGGGCAGGGGGTATAGTTTATACCAAAATTTTATGAGGAATTTTTTTTTTGCATAAAAAAAAGTAGTTTCATAGGCAAAATTTTAGGTTAGAAGCAATTTTAGGAATTTTTTAAATATTTTTTGTTTTTGTTACACTAAAATTGATCTACATATTACACCTGATCCTGAATTTTAATTGGTAAATTGAACATCGGTGATGATTACCGGTGGTGATAAATAGCAAACTTCTATTTTAAAAAATATATATATATATTACCTGGTTTAGAAAGTTTTAAAAGATTCAAGATTTACTTATATAAATAGCTTGTAGTGTGTTTGATATTCAAGTTGTCAATTTGACTTAATCATATAATAAGAAATTTTTGTCTAAATTCTTAACTTCCTTATATAATTCAGTTTTTTTATCTTTTAGATTTATAAAAAAATTAAGCAGTGTAGTGATTGTACCCGGGTAGAACTTGCAATTGTGAGAAATAGTAATTTATCCGGATATCCGGGTAATTTAATAGTAACTGGGTAAAGGTTTTCCCAACGAGTACAATCTCTAAAGCAGTGTATTTGTTGTAGCCCAGATGCAAATTTGCCCAATTGTCAATTGGGTTAGCCCAGATGACAATTTTAATCTGGGCTGCCATTTTTGTTCCAGATGCAAATTGCAGATCTTATATTAAAATCTATTAATATTATATATATTCACAAATAAATCGACCAATCAAAATAAATATAGGGAATTGCTATTTCCACCATGGTTACACAAGATTTTTTATTTTTAGAATTCAAAATAATATATGCACTTATGTTACACAAAGGCCCAGTGCATTGGTTTTGCAAAAATAATTTTTGGTTACATGCCGCTACAGAAAGGTGGTTTAAGAAAATATCTAAACAGTAAGTTAATGTTGTATAATGTTACACAAGTCCAATTTTGTAACCTAACCCTGGGTCAGCCGGCATTAAGCTTAATGCTAGTGAGCACTATCATGATAATACCCCCGGCAGCGTTAGACATAATTCTGGCAGAGTTAGACATAATTTCGGCCCACTCTAAGAAAGCAACATCCAATCACAGTACATATACTAGATGCATATGTTGTGTAACTAGTATATGTACTGTGATTGGATGTTGCTTCGAACTAAATTTAGAGTTAGTATGGGCCAGAATTATGTTTAATCCTGCCAGGTGCATTATCATGATAGTGCCTACTAGCATTAAGCTTAGTGCTGGCTGACCCAGGATTAGGTTACCAAAATTGGCTTGCATAACGTTACATGACATTAGCAGCATGTAACCAAAGATTATTTTTGCAAAACCAATGCACTGGGCCTTTGTTTAACATAAGTGCATATATGGAGTGCTCCGTATTAAAAGGGCCCATTTTTACAATTTTTTGAAAAATGAGTTTTTATTAAATTCATGTAAATTTTGACATAATTGATATTTTTCAATTATTAATAAAAGTTGATTTGCATAATAAAAAATCAAGATAATTTAAAAAGAAAAATTACATGAGGCTGCGTAGAGCCAACACGTCACGAGATTATCCGATAGTCACCTGCCTTCTTTAACCAATCAAAATCGTGAAATTTAATTAATCCCGAATCAGTCCGAAAATCAAAACAAATGGTTAAACTCAATTATCTCAAAATGAGATAAATGTAAAAATGGGACCTTTTAATACGGAGCACTCCATATTATTTTGAATTCTAATAAAAAATCTTGTGTAACTATAGTGGAAATAGCAATTACCTATATTTATTTTTAATATAAGATCTGCAATTTGCATCTGGGACAAAAATGGCAGCCCAGATTAAAATTGTCATCTGGGCTAGCCCAATTGACAATTGGGCAGGATTGTCATCTGGGCTACAACATATATGCTAATTCCTTAGCAGTTGGTTAGTTTTGAAAATCTGCATCTAAGCATTTATTCATTAGATCCAAAAGTAATTAAGAAAGTTTGCATTTAATTTTAGGTCTGTAACCTAGACAAATACAATATACAGTCAGACCCCCCTAAATGCTACCCCCCTAAATGCTACCCCTCCTCAAATGCACGATAGAAGCGTGGGCCCACCATGGGACTTATAAGCAAATGCACGTTCTTTATTCTGCACGTGCATGCTATTTTTTTGGCCCATTATATATAAAGTCCCTCCGTAAATGCACTCACATGATTGATAACCAATCAAAATTATTAATTTTAGATGTAAAAAAAGTATGATCATTATATACTGTAGCAATATTAATTTTATCATTGTAATTGCTAATAAATTATACTAATAGTATTACATATAATTGCCTTTGTCGCCCTATTTATGCTTCGTTGCCATAATAACATCTGTACTAAATGTTGGAATTGCAAGAATCATTTCTAATAAAATTTGGTAGAATGCTTGATCTCAAGCGTTTGTATAGAAATTAAACAATTTCAGGTGTAAAAATTCAATACGTCCAAATTTTTTATTGTAAAATAATATTAAAACTTGTATACATATGTGCATGTATATAATAAGCGGCTATATGCACACGTGATCATAATTTTTACCATGATATTATTGGCTATTCCCTAATTGCAACCCCCTCTAAATGCACGCCTCAATGCCAGTCCCGACGACGTGCACTTAGGGAGGTCTGACTGTATTTCTAAAAATAAGCTACTCCGAAAATAAGCTATACCCTGATTTTTTTCAAAAATCTCAAGAAACGTGTTGGCAGTTGCTACATATAAAATTTTTTTTTACTAAGTAAACTTCAAAAGTTCGATTAAGTAAAGTTGTTCAGCGCATCAAAATACACTTATAGTAAAAATTTGGTATTATTTGGACAACTTTTTATTAGTATGTTTTTTAATTTTTTCAAAAATGTCTATACACTAAAAATAAGCTATCCCACATTTTTTTGTGTAATTTTTGGCCCAAAAAAGGTAGCTTATTTTCGGGAATATACGGTATGTGTTGCTAAATTTTTGTCATGCGAAATATTATGATATAAAGGATATCTAGTAAAAACTTTTGTTAGAATTATTCTGAAAGAATAAATATCTGATTCTTGAATATAATTCCTCTATACAACGCTTCTAGGCAGGGTTGGCAATAAATATACTAACCAATGGAGCCAATAAAACCAATAGAACTAATAGACCAATGAAATTAGTTATTAAATATTAACAAATACTATATTATAAGCTAGTTGGTTTCTATTGACTCCATTTGCCAATTATTTTCAATGGAGTAATGGAGTGATGCCAATAGAGTTGTTTTCCATTCACCCTAATGAATAAATGTACTAACCCTACCTTAGACAACAAAAATCACTCCTGAACTTGGATCTTGTAATACTGGCTTACATAAGCCAAAATCAGTAATATAAGAACTAAATATATTTTGATTGACTATATTCCAAAATGAAAATCTTTATGCACTAAGTAAATTTTATTAAGCCCATTAGCTATGCAATATAAGTTAGCTACTTTAGAAGACCAATCTAATTTACTATATTTACTATCTAACAATTTTTTAAAGACTTCATTGCTTTGTATACTTTATAACTATAATATAGTTACTATCTTTTTGGTTCTTGGTTATTTCATAAATTACAATTGCTAAATTATCTATGTATATATTAATTTTTAACCTAAAATATTTAATTAGAATAGACAAGATTATTATACTTTAATAATAATAAATTATTATGCTTACTTTTAAAAATTCTTGTTTTATATCTTTAGAATTATCAAGGTCCTTTAAACAAACTTTATTCTATGCTATTTATTTTCATTATTATCTAACCTTTATCCATTAATCAATATTGCTTTAAAAACAGTACCAAAACCTTCTTTAACAAAATACTTTATACTAAAGAATATCTATTTAATAATATCTTTAAACGTTAATACATTGAGTTATCCCTTAGATTGTAGTAGAACACAGGCAAATTTGTCTGCGTTTTTGCACTTTTTTAGCTCTGATTTACTTTTTTAAAATACTAAAATAATTAAATAAAACTTTGTACAATTATATTTGAAAATAAGGATTACTTTTTTGCAAAATTAGTTTTTATATTATAAGAAAATAAATTATAGTTACATATAAGCTGAAAATAGATAATTTTAAGAAAAAATTTTTTTAAAAAATTTTATTACAATTTTTCTGCGATCTTATTTAGTTTTAGTTTTAGAACTATAGTTCTTAAGACAATATTGTAGTTTATATAAAGGATGACAACTTTCATTATTGCAACTTTAATGATTTATTTGTAAAAATTAAGACTTGTATTAGAAGTAAAGATTTTTTTTATAGACGGGAACATATAAAATTTGAAAAAATCTAAAGAAAAATTTTAATAGTAAAAATGCCAATACAAGAACTTTAAACATTTATTATATTAAAGTTTTCTAATGATTTTAAAAAAATTTTATAACAAAGTTACTAAAACAAAACTTAAAGAATATTTTTTACTTAGAAAAGATATGGCTAAAATCAATATTTAAAATTTTATTAAAAATTTTAAAATACTCAGGCAAATTTGCCTGTGTTACAATCTAAGGGTTATGTTATAATTGTTACTTGTCCAATTACAAAATTCTTTTGTAAACCTTAATTTAATTTAAAAAAATAATCAATATAACTGATAATAATAATTAAAAGCTATAACTATCAATATTTCTAATTTGTTATAAAAAATTCTGTTATCGTCTACCAAGTGGGATTAACCTATTTCTTTCCTAGTTTCTATTGGATAAAAAAAATTCTGTTTTTAGTCAAACAGTAATAGCACATATACTATATTAAAATTTGTAAAGTTTTTTTTTTGTTAGAATATGAAAGGAGGCTTTGTAATAAATTTTAAATTACTAGCAACTTTTGAATACTGAATTGTTTTAGTAGACTAAAAGTAGTATAGCCTATTTTGTCCAATTAGGAGTACTATTTACAAATGCCCAATTAGAACTTAGGAGAAATTAGGAATCAATCTCTATAGAGTAGACAATAACCATGAATCAAATCCTGACAAATAATCGAATAATGACAGAATATATACTGCTAGTGTGCTATTCCAATATTATTTAATTATCTGATCAGAGTTAACTTCATAGTTATATTTGATAATATTGCACTTCTATAGTAATACAAGTGATTTAATTTATGTTAGTTTGTATTGGAATAAACATGATTTTTATTAATTTACTATAAAAAATTCTGTTTTACTGTAATTACTTGCTGTAATAATACAAATAATTTAGATATAGATATATTAGTTTTATATTGGAATGAACATGTTTCTATAGTGATTTACTGTAAAAAATTTTACAGACTATTGTGGTAAAACAAGTGATTTAAATATGGTTATATTAGTTTTATATTGGAATGAATGTGTTTCTATAGTGATTTACTATAAAGCAATCTGTTTTTACTATACTTATAAATAGTATTCTGCATGATTTAAACCAGGTGAATACTATATTTTAAAGATTCAGACCCAGCCCAAACATCAATTTTGATTTAAAATTAGGATCTGAACTTGCATTACTTAGATCTGGGTTTGGTCCAAATCCGTAAAATTTCAAAATTTATAGATGCTATAATTGATATAGTTGACAAAGCTCTAGTATCCTTGCTAAAAAAACAATTATAGCTATTTTCATAAATTTTGGGACACTTGATAAAAATTCTGAATGAATATTCATTATTTGTGGCAAAGCCACAAGAAGGTTGTAAAAATTTAAAATTTTATTTTTATAAATTAATGCTGTATAAAATATATTTAAATATATTTAAATTAATAAATTTTATTTTTTTTTAATTAAATTTTTTTCTATTGTAATTTTTAATTTATATTAATTTTATAATTTATTTATAATTTATTTTATTTTTTTAATTTAATTTATTAAAAACAAGAAAATTCTGAAAACAACCAATTAGCAATTATTATTATTCTAATAAAACCAGACCAGGTATTACTCGAATGGATCTTTGAGAACCCTAGACATCTTTTATATAGGTTATAACTGAATTTTGGCCAATTTTGATCTAATTTGTTAAAAATAACAAACTATATTTACTTAAATAATTTTTGATCCAGTAATCAGAATTGAATGAAATTTTTTTGTTAGATGCACCTTATTAAAAGCTTCATGTTAAAAAAAAGTTATTCAAATTGGGCTACTAGATGCCAAGTTAATTGCCAAAAACTGTTTTTTTTTGCTTCTCAAATTTCAGGGGTTTTTATTGAAAAAATAAATTATGACCTCTGTACTAAATATCTGGGGTTCTGATCTTTGTGTGAGTTCAAATCCATATCAATTCTGATAATCATGTATCCGAACTTAGTTTATCAATAGACCAAAACTGGACCCAAATCTTTTGCAGAATACTACTTATGAGCTATAGTGATACAAGTAGTTTAGATATATTTATGTTGGTTTTGTATTGGAATGAACATGATTTCTATAGTGATTTACTGTAAAAAATTCTGTTTTACTATACTTATGAGCTGTAGTAATACAAGTAATTTAAATATGTTAGTTTTGAGCAATTTAATATAAAAATACTGTACTTACTAAATTGTGAAATACAAGTAATTTAGATATGGTTGTTAGTTATGTATTGGAATAAATATAATTTCTATAGTGATTTACTAGAAAAATTTTTGGTTTACTATACTTATGAACGATACAAGTAATTTAGATATAGTTATATTAATTTTGTATTGGAATAAACATAATTTCTATGGTAATTTAATGTAAAAATTCTGGTTTACTGTACTTACAAATGATTTAAATGATTTAGATATAGTTATATTAGTTTGTATTAGAATAAATATAATTTTATTATAAAAAGTTTCTATTAAATTTAATAAAGATAAAAGCAAGATCTCATCTTAATATTTAAAAAAATATATATATATATATAATTTCTATAGTGATTTACTATAAAAATTCTTACTGACTATTGTGACAATGAAAGTGATTTAGATATGGTTATATTAGTTTTGTATTGAAATGAATATAATTTCTATAATAATTTAGGGGGCTTCCAGAAATTACGTGCTTTTTTAGTGGGTGGGTGGGGTCCCGAAAATATCAGGTTATAATTATAATTCTGGTCAAATTTTTATAATTCTAGCCAAAAGTATAAAATTATAAAATTATTAATAACTATTGATCTACTGAACCAATTTAGATGATTTAACTACCAAAATGTTCGTCTCACTGAGATGATTCTAACAAGCCCAAAATCGTTAAAATCTAATTACAGGGTCCCAAAATCGTTTAGCTTTTGTGTAATTTTAATAGTAATTTTTTAAAATCACTAAGTAAATTTCTTTAATATTGAATAACTTTTGATCCACTGGCCCGTTTTGGATGATTTAACTACCAAAATGTTCGTCTCAGTGAGATGATTCTAACAAGTACAAAATCGCCAAATTCCAATCACAGGATTCCAAGATCGATAAAGGTTTTATTGCTTGTTTAACAATACAAATTTTTATTGATCTTGGGATTCTGTTATTAGAATTTAGCGATTTTGGGCTTGTTAGAATCGTCCACTAAGACGAACATTTTGGTAGTTAAATTATCCAAAATGGACTAGTGGATCAAAAGTTATTCAATATTAAAGAAATTTACTTGTGATTCTAAAAATCACTATTAGAATTACACAAAAGTTGAATGATCATTGGACCCTGTGATTTGTTTTAACGATTTTGGGATTGTTAGAATTGTCTAAGTGAGATGAACATTTTGGTAGTTAAATAATCTAAATTGGTCCAGTAGAGAAATAGTTATTATAAATTTCATAAATTAAAATATAAGGTAAAAAGGGGTAATTTGACGAATTGGGGTAAGGGAGCCTACTTTTATCACTTGATTTTCTGGGGGGGGTCAAAAATTTTGGAAATTATATATAAGACCTGATAATTTTCATATCTAGAGGGGGGGTAAGGGCTACTAATAAACTGAAATCAGGTGATAAAAGTAGGCGCTTTAATTTGACGAATTAAGAAGAATTGGCTATATCTTGTGATACAGTAATCAGATCTGAGTAATTTTTACACCATTCGAATCCTCTCTTCGAGATGATTCAAATGGTGTAAAAATCGTTTAAACCCAATCACGGGATTACAAACTACATCAATTCGTCATTTTACCCTTAGTTATATATATTCTGTTCTAAATCGCATCACAAAAGCATAAAGGCCAGTTTTAGTGTGCGAACAGGTTTGTATGACAAAATAAGCTAAGATATTACTACAACATCTGTTTGTAAATAATAAATACCCAGTAAATTTTCACGTGTTCGTTAATTTTTAATTTTTCGAATTTTAATAATTTTTCAATTTTTATAATTTTTATCCTGTTATTATTTGAGACAAATATACAACCAGCTTATATTAATAGAGGTGAAAAAATCTGTGCTGCGCTTAAAAAATTAGATGATAACCCTACCGGGTCTAAGCCCCAAAGTATTAATAGCTTGGCAAAAGACTTTGGTCTTTCGGAAGCTACTCTTCGAAGAGCAGTTAAAAATGGTGGTCCCCCTCAACGTCCAGGTGCACCCAGCGTTCTTACTAGTCATGAGGAAAACCAGCTCGTCAGTTATTGCATTAATATGCAAAAACTCGGGTTTGGTTTAACAAAAAGCGGTGTTAATCATTGTGTACTAGAAATTTTGCGATTAAATAAACGCGTACATCCTTTTGGCGAAAATGGGCCAGGTCAAGGCTGGTGGGAATGTTTCATGAGGGACTACCCAGAATTATCGTTTCGTATTCCTCAAAATTTATCACAAGCACGAGCACAAAAAGCAAATAAAACTGTTGTAGATGACCATTTAAAAAACTTGAAAAAATTATTAATGAGAATTCCTTATGGTGGCACAAATATGAAATATGGATGAAACTAGGTTTGTCATTGTGCCTAAATTAGAAAAGGTCATAGCAAAAACAGGCTCAAGACAAGTTCATAAAATCACAACTGGGAATTCTCACGACCATATTTCAGTTGCACCTACAATTTCAGCTGCTGGGTCTTATGTCCCACCTTTAGTTATTTATAAAGGAATTCGTACAATTCCTGGTTTACTAGAAGGTGCACCACCAGGCACCGTAATGGGTTTTACAAGTACAGGATACATGCGCAAAGACCTTTTCCAAATGTATCTTGACCATTTTATTAATTCGATCACTCTAATTCGACCAGTATTGTTAATGTTAGGCGGCCATAAAAGTCACATTAGTTATATGGTCGTCGATTTTTGCTGTAACAACAGCATCCTTCTTTACGTGCTCCCACCGCATACTACACACGTCTTGTAGTTGTCAGAAATTCCTTTCGCAAAAATAAACAAAAATATAATAAAGGCTGTGAGAAATATAGTAATGAAAATAATGGAATGGTAGTGACCAAACGAACCTTCGCAAGAATCTTTGGACGCGCCTTTCTTGAAACTTACACGCCACAGGCTATTTGTAACGCCTATAAAACGACGGGAATTTGGCCATTTGACCCGAAAGCTATTAGTCCTGACCATTTAGACCCTTCATTATTAACCGAACAATTTGATATTTTACATTCATGCAGCCAACCTTCTGAAGAACTCGTCGAACTGCCTTCATGAATTCCAATCTCTGCGAATTCAAATCATAAACATTCCACCCGAAAGAATGTTAATATATTGGTTGAAGAAAATACGAGACTAAAGAATGAAAACAATTTATTAAAGTCACAAATTTCTTTAATAAATGAAGAACTAGATGCTTACAAAAATCCTGGGATGTGCTCCCTTTGTTCAGCTCTCAAATACCCGGTTTCTCGTGCTTTTGTAGAAAGTTCACAGATTACTACAGAAGACTAGCCAAAGTTTGATCTTTCTTCTCCGAAAAAAAAAAGAAAGACACTTCCTTTTTCCTGACTTCTTACTAGTGAAAAAAGTTGGCGTTAGTTAGAGGAGTTGAACAAGGAAGCAGAACGAAAATCGGAGGAAGCAAGGCAAAAAAAAGAAGCCGCAGCCCAAAAAAAAGCCAAACGGGAGCTACTTTTGGCACAAAAAGCTGAAAAAAGAGCCCAGAAGACTCTTACAAGTAAAAAGGTTGCCAAAAAAAAAATAGGGAAGTAAATTTTTTTTTTTATTCATAATTTGAAATTCGTCATATTACCTTTTGATCGTAAATCTGCACATTTTAGGTACCGTATGCAAGGTGATGATTTTTATACTGGTTTGTTTAGTCATGCCTTTGTTTTTTTTGCAGATCTATTCTAAATATGGGGATAGCTAAAGCCAGGTGCGTTTATATGTTTTTGATTATTTAATTAAAATTAGGGTAAGAGTTAGTTAGGTGTTAGGGTTAGGGCTTAACTTATGAGTGAAATTGTTTTCCCGACATTTTTTATTAATGCTCCTAGGCAGGTTTAGACACTCGTTTTTTGTATTTTCGATGTTTTTCACTTTTTTTCTTTGTTTTTGTCTTGTCGGGCTAATCCATAAAGATCAAATTTTACAATTTGATTGGCTTTATATCACGTGAACACACCTGGCTTTAGACAACCCCTAAATATGGCATAGATCCATGCCTTTAATTATCAAAAGTCTTACATTGATTAGAGCAGTGTCATTAATCACCTGATTATTTTTTATCAGAGGCCTATCCCCCTCTCTCTTCCTCAATATATAAATAGTCAGGTTCTTATATACAATTTCAACTTTTTTTACCCCCCTCCCCCCCTAAAAAATCACCTGATTTTTGTTACTCCCTTTAGTAAAAAGTTTACTTTATCGCATTGTTAAGTTCGTCAAATTACCCCTATCTACCTTATGAATAAATTTTAAAAAATATAAAATTTATTGGCTAATAGAGTATCAGGTGTGGGTGGGTGGGGTAAAATTTTGAAATTTATTAGTAACAAAATATTACGTAATTTCTGGAAGCCCCCTTACTATAAAAATTTTTTATTGACTATTGTAGTAATACAAGTAATTTAGATATGGTTATGTTAATTTAGTATTGAATATGATTACTATTGATTTACTGTAAAAAATTTTGTTTTACTGTACTTACTAACTATGTTTGATTTTCTGTAAAAATTCTTACAAACTATTGTAGTGATACAAGTAATTTAGATATGGATATATTAGTTTTGTATTGAAATAAACGTAATTTCTATAGTGTTATATCTTCTCCTACATTGCTACCCAGAATTTATAAAAAAAATTATAAAAAAAAAATACTTAAAATAAATCTTCTATAAATTTTAATCTTTTTGTTAAAATTAACCAAGCAAAAAATCGTAGTAGAATATAGAATATAATCAAATAAAATATAAAGAAAAAAAAATAAACCACCAATATGCTTGACAATAGAAATTACAACATTTTTGACAACATTTTCTAATATTATTATACATAAAATTACAAAATGTAAAAATATAAATAATTGTTTTTTTAATAATAAAATTATAAATAGTTTTAAATATAAAATATAATATGAATATAAATATTATTAAATCAGTCACATATTGATAGTAAAAAGAATTTGATAGAAAACAATATATAACTTTTGATTTGTTTTTTGAGCAATTGTTTAATGTAAAATATGTAAAAAAAATATCTGATAGGATTTTTAAAGTTAAAATAATTTTCCAAATAAATAATTTATCATTTTTAGTATTGTATTTAATAAGATTTAAATAATTGTGATTTAAAGCAAAATATTTTTGTCGAAGGCTTTTATTTACATTTGAAAATGTAGTATTGTCAATTTCAAGAATATTGTTTTGTAGTTCTAAAAGGTGTTTTAATTCAAGTAATTTGCCTTCAATTTCATTAATGGTTGACATTTTTATTTTGAGTTTTTTAAATTATAATATATTTATATAAAAAAAATTAAAGATAAAATTTATAAAAAAAAAATGATAAATTAGAAACTTTAATTATAGCGCCAACCATTCCAAGTATTAATTTGTCAAAATTATAATATATTTCTTGTTTCATTTCATCTGGAAGAAAATTAATAAAATTTTCACCATACTTTTCTATATATTTTTGTAATGTTTCAATTAGTTCTCTTATTTGAAAATCTGTGAGTTTATAAAATATATTATCAAATTCTATAGCACTTTTGTTTATTTTTAATTTATCACATATAAAATCTTTTGATAAAGGATTTTTGAGATGATCTTTTAAATGTTCTTCAATCTCTTTTTGAGTGAATTCTAATTTGCAAATGGGACAGCTGACATTACTATCAGATGTAGAATTATTTTCTGGCTTATTATTATTATCTTTTTTATTTGGTGGCAAAAATGGAGTTGGTTTATTTTTTATTTTTGAAAATATTAATAACAAAGTAGAGTAAAATTCATCATTGTCGTCTATTTTTTTATTTGTTTTAGCTTTTCTTTTTTTATAGTCACATTTTTTAAATTTTTTTGAATTAATACTACATTTAGTTACTTTCATTTTTGAAAAAATTGTATAAAATTAAGTAATATATGCTATGTTTTTATAATTTTTTTTGAAAACTACTGAAAATTAAGAATAGTATTTAAATTCTCTATGTTTTTTTTGAATAATTGATGATTTCGTTTCAAAGTTAAAATCTGTTTTTCAAGTTCTAAACTCTTTAATTTTGTTTCATTTAAAAGTTTATTAAGATTTTTAATCTCTTCTTTATAACAAGAAGGCTTGATTTTAATACAATCCTGTTCAGTTAAATTTTCTATAGAAGGTTCGCATTTAATTTCTTGGTTTCTACAGTTTAGACATCTTGTTTTAGCAGTTTTTGTTTTTTTCTCAATTTTAGATTTTAAGACTGGCATTTTAAGAAAATTTTATTAAAAAATAAGAAAAATTACACAATATTTATATATGTTTTTGATAAATTCTAAAAAAAAATTAAAAATATTTTCAAAATATGAAAAAAATTATATTTTATTACAGATACTTTTGAAACCTAAATAAAGAGAATTATTTTTGTTTTTTCTATTAAATTCTTTATAAGTAGTTTCTTCACTAATATCTAATTCTATATCTTCACACATATCAAAATCATCATCATTATTTTCTACTATATTTTCTTTTGTTTTCAATGATTTTTGATAATTTTGTTGAATTTCAAGTTGCTGTTGATCAATAATATATTGTTTTTGTTAATCTTCAATTTTTATTTTTTTTGTATATTCAGAATCATCTGAATAATAACTAAATACAGAAGAATCATATTCAATAGAATTATCAATTTCAGATTTACTAATTGATAGTTTTCTTTTTTTTATTTAATTTATTAATTACTAAACAAGATTTTTCAGTTTTACTTGATTCTTCTTGAGGGTCTTGATATGTTTGATTTTTTTTTCTTTTTTCACTTGACGATACTAAAATTCGTTCACCAGGATCAGATTTTGAAATATTTGTAACTACTCTATCTGTTTTATTATCAATATTTTCTATAATAGAATATTTGTTAATAATATTATTCCAAGATTGTCTCTAGTAAAATAATCCTGTCTTAACATCTTGATATATTTCACCTTCAATTCCAAGATTTATTGTAACTTTATCTACTTCTTCTAAAGTTGTTCCTTTATTAAATTCAATATCAAATATTTTTTCATTAAATTCTTTCTTATTTCCTTTTTCAAAAATACGGATAATATCACCTTTACCATTTTCATCAATCGATTCTCCCTCATATTTAATTATAAATTTAACTCTTCGAATAAATGCATCAATATTAATAGAAGAATTATTTTTTCGTAATCTTGTATAAAGATTTTCTATAGGACCATTGGAGGTTATACATATATACATAGCTACAATATATGTTTTTCCATATTTTACATTCATTTCACAGTGATTTCTATCGGTTAACCTTAATAAATTTGTCCACGAACAAGATCCATAAAAATCATCTAATAATATCGATGTATCTCAATTGTAGTTAAATTCTTCATCGTTATATTTTTCCCACCATTCATTATCGGCTTTTTCATATATTCCAGGAAATAAATCTTTACAAATTTCACTTTTACCTGTTCCAGGATTACCATAAATATAAATAATTATTGGTTTCCAATATCTTTTCATATTGTATAATAGATTTAATGTTTTACTTTTCATTGCTTCTGCAATTTCTCTTAAACCTTGAGGGGTGTAAGCCCATTTTTTACATTTTGGTGCGAACTTAACAATTGTTTCATTAACATCTTTTCCATTTAAAATATCACTAACAGCCTCAAGATAAGCATCGTCATCATTATCGTTATCTTCTTTTTGGTTTTTGAATTTAGATTCATCATATATGAAAACAAACGGTCCAGCAATATTTGGATCTTCGCTTATTCGGGCAAATAGTCTTTCACAATTTTCATTACAAAATTTATATCTTTTAGTAAGATCAAAAAAATCGCATTTACATTTTTCACCTTTTTTAGAATTGGGATTAAGTAAAGGATTCTTACAACGATCGAAATCTTTACCACAATAATCTAAACACTGTTCTTCTGTTCCATTTGCATGTTCAATATGAGGATTTGCTTGAAAAATTTCTTTAATACCAGAGCCTTTTTTAGTTTTTGAATTGTAAGATCCAAGAGCTATTTGTTGTTTTTCTTTTCTAACTTTTACATAGGCTTGAGTATGATATTTACTGGGTTCTTCTGATTTACGATTTAATTTAAATTGAAATTTTAATAAAGAGAATGGACATGATTCTTTATTAAATAATTGTATAATACAAGAATAAAATGTATCAAGTCGTTCATATAATGTAAAATTAAAACTTCGAAATCAAGATTTTGATGTTATTGTCATTTTAATAATTATACTATAAATAGAAATTATGTAAATCAATTTATATGAGTTGTTTTTTGAGAATAACTCATGTACAAAATAAGTCTTTTTATACTTTTTTTATATTAATAATTAATAAAAATTATATAATATTATTGCTAAGTTCAACTTACTTTAATATGCTTTTTTTATATAGTAAAACATAGTAGTGAGTGTTTTTTATTAGACTTTTTTATTTTTTTTCTATATTAAAATACAATTTGATATCATTTTTTGTTAATAATATTGCGTTAAATTGCAATAAAAATTATGCGCTTTGTAGATCAATTTTTGTTTTGCTATTTAAAGACTAAAAAGCGAATAAAAATTATACGCTTTGTAGATCAATTTTCATTTTTAGTTTTTTTTTATTTGTCACATGGGTAAATTGTCACTTTTTGATATTTTTCAAGTAATATGCCGAGTTGAACTCAGCAGGTTAATTAGTAAAAACATAGTGAGTCGTGAGCGAATTATTTGGACTTTTTTTATTTTTTATTTGTCACAACTACTTATCACACCCCTACAATATTTACTGCGATTTGAAATATAAAAACTTGCGCTTTGTAAATCAATTTTCATTTTGGATAATACTAATATCATGTGATCCAGATGTACTTATTTTTATTATTAACTATTAATTTTGTTAGTAATTTATAGTTGGGCGGTAATACTAAAAAAAAAGCGATGATTTAACTACCAAAATGATCCTCACAATGAGAGGATTCTAGCGAGCCCAAAATCATTAAAATCCAATCACAGGATCCTGTGATCAGAATAGATTTGTGTTACTATAAAAGTTTTATAATTTATTAAATAATTATAAGCCATTTATAGCAACACAAATTTATTTCGATCTTAGGATCCTGTGAGTGGATTTTAATGATTTTGGGCTTGTTAGAATCCTCTCATTGAGAGGATCATTTTGGCAGTAAAATCAGTGGAATTGGCCTAGTAAATCAGAAGTTATTAACAATTAAAAATTAATTTTTAATTGTTAATAATTTGTAATCTACTGGACCAATTTTGATGATTTTACTACCAAAATGATTCTCTCAATGAGAAGATTCTAACAAAACCAAAATCATTAAAATCCAATCACAGGATCCTAAGATCGAAATAAATTTGTGTTGCTATAAATGGGTTATAATTATTTTAATAAATTATAGAACTTTTATAATAACACAAATCTATTCTGATTACAGGATCCTGTAATTGAATTTTAACGATTTTGGACTTGCTAGAATCCTCTCAATTAGAGGATCATTTTGGTAGTTGAATTATCAAATTTGGTCCAGTAGTTCAAAAGTTATTAATTATCAAATATTATTAATAAATCTATAATTTTGGTCAAAAATAATTTTGCAACTTTGGCCGGAATTATGATATTTTGGCCAGAATTACACCTGATACTTCAGCTGACCCATCCACCCACTCAAAAATCAGCTGATTTCTAAAAGCTCCTTTACAAAGGCAAAAATGCTCATATCTCATGATCTACTGAACTGATTTTAATGATTTAACTGCTATTATAACCAGAATTTTTTTCTCTACAATTTTTATTTAATTTAAAAGAAATGTTTACTTATAGAAATTGTTTTGTCCTTTGGAAAACTCCAAATTCCAAAAAAGGCAAAAAACAACAGTAAATTTCCCCATGATTTACTATGTTATTTCACTAGTTTTAGGTGAATCATAAATTAAGTTATTTGAAAAATATAATTATTTTAGTGTCCCAAATCAAAAATTGATTAGTTGTCAAGTTGTCAACTAATCAATAATAATTTTATTAGACAACTAATTAATTGTTAATGATTAATTAATTAGTACAAATTATAGGTGTGCCAGACTTGTTGGGCCAGGCTTGGGTTGGGCCAGGCTTGGGTTGGGTGGGCTTGGGTTGGACCAGGCTTGGGTTGGGCTTGGGTTAGGCTAAGCTAAGCTTGGTCGAATTTGGGCTTATATTTCAAACTCATGATGAATTGGACTGGGCTTGGGAGGGCCCCTGAATAGACTATAAAAACGTTTGTCATAATAATTGACGTGATATCTACTATGTTTACTAGTATTAAAATAGCAAAATTGTATGGTTACACTTATGTTTTTTAGGAACTTGTATTATTAAATGTACAACCAAAGGTGATATAAAAAAATAATGTGATATAAATATATTCAGGGGTCCTGGCTTGGGTCGAGTTTATAATTCTATGGGCCAGGCTTAGGTTTAGATAAATCTAGTCTGACCCAGCTTATTGAGAACTCTAGGTTAGAGTTTAGATAGTTATATAGTAAGATCGCTTAAGAAAACTTTTTATTAATACGCAGAAGGTAGTTTAATAGAGAAATGCAAAAATAACTGATTTTTGAATTTTTTTGATCATATAATATTATATAGTTGTTTTTTGTTTATATCAACCTATTTGGACTACTATTATATTCATATTGATATGATATTAATGAAAATTTATATTAAAGTTGATATATATAAGGGATTTTAATATATAAAAATTTATAAAAATTTGGTTTGTGGCTTATATTGATACTAACAAGGTTGATATTAATAAGGGTCAACTGTACCTAATTTTGAAATGTGATTGGTGATATAGAAGTAGTTAGTAAAAAATTATATTTTACTGTACTCATACAAGTGATTTAGATATGGAATGAATGTATTTTCTTTAGTAATTTACTATAAAAATTCTTATAGAATATTGTAGTTATACAAATAATTTAAAGTCATATCAGATTTTGGTTGACATAAGTGGTAATTGAATTATTATTTACTTTTAAGCTTTTTTAAGCTGCTACTACTAAAACTAAATAGCATCCAATTATATTATTAGTAGTATATGACTCTCTATATGGCCTATTACTTTCTAAATAATATCATAGCGAATTTATAAAATTAGAGTATGTTGACTAACTATGAAGTTTGTTACTTACTATTTATTTTTTAACTTTTTTATTTAAAATCATATAGATAACATTTAGCCTGTCTTTTTGTAAAAAGATGGGTTAGACTTTATCACAATAAAAAATATTAAAAAAACAAATAGTAATTTATGCATTTTATAGTTAGTCAAAATATACTAATTTTATAAATTTGCCACAATGAAAAGAATATATGTCATCATTATGATAACCATACTCCCATGGTTCATTTTTCTTGTTTTCCTATTCTAAAGATATGATATAGATGTTAATCCATAATAATAAGAAATAAAATAAAAATTTGCTATTACTAGACATAATATATTATTTATATAAATTGAATCATCTATTTTTTTTATCGTAAAATATCCTAGGACTAGATGATTTGCTTAAATGACAGCAGCTTTAAAATCATTAGGATCTTTAATTAAAAGTTTTTTTTTAATAAATTAAAAGGCTATAATGATATTCATTAAATGCCAATGATTACAGTAGTATATTAAATATATTTTTGCAAAGATTTCTCATTTTCATATTATCCACATAATTCACTTTAAGTCCACTTGAAGCTATAT